>JBBPSB010000407.1:0-20145 GCA_038093375.1 Xerocomus brunneocitrinus
CCACCACTTGGCCGTCGTATGACTAGGTAAATTGCGCCAGACGAGGAATCCAGCTGGAATAAGTTCCAACCCCTGACCTATGGGGGCTCACTTTCCCTCAGACACTCGATTTCAGGAGACCGCGGATGCTGTCCAAGTTCAGGAGCCCAGAAGAGATCCAATTTACTATTGGCGGCCGTCCCATGCCATATTTCGTGGTCGCAAGGTAATGGATGTCATCATCTCGGGAGAGGTACTCTGCATTCGCTTCGTCGATGTCGCATTTGCCTAACGTCTGTCATGGAGTCACTCTGCTTGGGCGTCAGTTCAATTTGTGGGCGATTAGTCTCCGCAAGGAATACGTACGAGTATTATCGTTGTTGTACTCGGTTTCTTGTCATTAACCATCTCCTCTTGTCCTAGGCTGAAAGGGATAGAGGGAGGTGGCTCTACCGAGGATACATTGTCGCCAGCGTTGATGGTTATATTTCGGGGCGGTGGCGAGATACGTTGAGCGCTATCAATGTTGAGGGATTCGAGGCGTGCTTTGTCATGGGAAGGAGACGATGATGAAATGATGAGTTGTATATAGTCCGCTGTGTAGGTTAATGAATGAAAAGCAAACGTCCGATCACGGTCTGCGTCGCTACTGGAACTCATCGACCTGCAATGAATTTCGATCTATTCGATCTATCTACTTTGCATCGTCAATTGATCGTGTAGGCTATTACTAAAGCCGGACGCTGCACTCAGAAAGTCATTGACAAGCAGTCTATTCTTGGGGTAGATAAAAGTAGTTAATGCACTATGGTTACAATCAGAAAAAAGGCTACAGATGTCCGTGGTAATTGTGGAAATCAGTAGAATGCGAGTTAAATGAAGATATGATGTGGGTGGTATAAATGAATCTAATCAGGCGATCTAATCTAGTGTGTTCAATATGCTTGACAAATGGCAAGAAAATAACTCACAATAGAGTAAAATGTCGCTACAAAACGATTGCATCAATATTTACAACGGAAATGTTGGACAGAAGTATTGAAGACGTGTTGGGCGTTTGGATCTTGATGGGGCCCCGGAAGGCAGATATAAGTTCAAAGTTGGCCCCTATCTGGCTGAATGTTAATGGAAGTAACCAGACGCGAAACAATCCTTCAGGCTTACCTCGTTGTCTCCGAGCACAACGGGCGCAGGGTATGTCATACCAAACCCGGGGCGTGGATGGCTGGGGACACAACTGTCCATTTCTTCCCCTTTCACAAGGAACAAGATGAGTAAACCTGAACTGATGCACTCTGCAATATGCGTTGTACTGAACACACATGTTGACGATTTTTGAGATGAGGATGAAGCTTGCAGACACATACCTCTGCTTTTTAACTGAGGCATCGTTCTGTATTGTTGAGAGTACATTCCTACACGTCCAGTATGAGCGGGGTACGCTAAGAACACTTCCTTGACAGATCAATCGAAAAAATTGCTGAAAAGGGCGGACTAAGGCACGTGCTATGCAAATGGAATGAGACACGACTCACCTGTGAAGTAATGTTATCGACACTTGGGGGTAAAATCTGTGGCGGCATGTCGGGGGAGTAAAAGACTACCGATGTTCTGGAATGACTCTTATGGAAGAGCGCTGTTGGGACCTACAGAATAATATTCAAAGAGCATCGACATTGAGTTAGTACTGCTGCTTGTGTACATACCTCAGAGGTCCAAGTGGTAAACCAGTATGCGCGGATGAGCGCAAGGGCCCGGAGTCACCGGGTCACCGGCGACCAAATACGGACGGAGTACAGTGTCCTTGATAGTATCGTTCTATCCAGAACCTTGAGGGTTGCCGCAGACGTAAGTATCGGTCAGGCGTACGGGTCATCGCTCTGCGCCTCCATTCTGCTTGCTCAACGCCCGCCACGCAAAGCAGCAAAAAGAAACAGCCGCCACACCACACGAGGCGAACAGTCTCCCGCTCGCGTTGCAGTGCAACCTGCTGCGTTCGATCATGACCTGAGCATCAGTCTGTATCTTGGCGGCATCTAGCCTACTTCGAAGTCCGGCGCCAACACTCATCGGTTGGGTTTTATGATTTGCCTTGTCGGCATGTCTATCCGTCAGCAATTGGTACTCGAAATTTACAGTTACAAGTAGGTAAATTTCTTCTCGTCATGAACGTTGAAAAATACTGCCTGGTATACCCGAAGCGTATTGCCCCGTTGATAACGAGTTACAAGACACCTAAGTAAAGCAAACAAGGATGAAAACTACATTCGTGAACGGGAAGTACGCAATGAACATTAAGCCATTACTGTAGCGATACTAGATCAATTTCCGGGGTAACAGCAGTCGCCTAGACGTTCGACGTGCATAAGGATGCCGACAGTGGTTCATCCATCGATTCGATGCTTGCGGTAGAGGTCTCCAGGTCACCGGAGGAATCGTCAGGTGAGAGCAAAGCTCTACCGTCACCTTCGACTCGCTTGCCACGAGTCGCGGAATCCTTGGAAAAATTGCCTTCGGAGAATGGTTAAGAGCCATGCTGAAACTGATATCATGAATTACCTTTGTAGATCCCTTCCCAGCACAGCCAAGACGCGAATCGCGTCAGCTAGACGAAAAAAAAAAACATGTTAAATAAGGTTCGATGATGTCCTTGGTGCAATACAAGTACCTCGATGTCATCTAGCTCCACTACCTGCGGCACATCTATCAGTGGGCGTCAAAACGAACGCCGATACTTACCTTTGTCCGCGGATAAACCGCCTTTTATCGTAGACCAGACGATAGGTATTGCCCTTTGGCAGGCGGACTAGATACGCCCAGTTGTTCTCACCATCAATACGATGACGTCGAGCATGGTCTGTATGACCTCTCGAATGTACCACAGTGCTCGATGTTCTTCCATATACTGGCCCAGCGACAACGTGACGCTGGGAACAAAACTGGGTTGCCACCATGGCTCAGCTTGAATGACGAGGAAGTTACCATCCTAAAACGATGCCATATTTCAGAGTCGACGATCGTAATTAAAATGAAGGAAAAAAATAACAACCCTCCATAGCATGTAGAATCGACCCTTGGAGAAAACATTCTCCCCGTCAATCTGAATGGTAAGGTTGCTAATATCCACCTTGCGCTTTAACTGGCCACATTTAGGTTTGGCTGGAGATAATTTGCAAAGGTCATCAGTGGCACTGTGGTAGACGAGTGGCGCAAGCAATGGAGAGGACCCACAGGCGCAAATTCCATCCTTATGAAAATTGAGGTGGTGGTCAGTCAACAACGTGTTGCGAGCTAGCTGTGCATGCCCCAAACACTCGAAGCGAGATAGTGACGTATTTGGTCACTAGTTTCGCTCATCCAGCGCACACTGGTTTACCACTTGGACCTCTGAGGTGTATGCACTGCAAACAGCGGTACTAACTCAATGTCGATGCTCTTTGAGTGTTATTCTGTAGGTCCCAACAGCGCTCTTGCATAAGTGCCACTCCAGTACGTCGGTCATCTTTTACTCCCCCAAACTTGTCCGACATGCCGCCACAGATTTTACCCCCAAGTGTCGAGCACACTCGATCGATAACATTACTTCACAGGTGAGTCGTGTCTCATTCTCCATGCATTCATTTGCATAGCACGTACGTTAGTCCGCCCTTTTCAGCAATTTTTTCGACTGATCTGTTCATAGCCTATCCCGCTCATACTGGACGAGTGTCGGCGCCACGAAGCAGTGTCACAGAACGATACCTCAGTTAAAAGCAAAGGTATGTGTCTGCGAGCTTCATACTCATCTCAAAAATCATCGACATGTGTGTTGTGTACAACGCATACTGCAACGACCACAGATTCAAGTTTATGAAATTTGTTCCTTGTGGAAGGCAAGAACGGCCGTGTACTCAGCCAGTTATATCGCCCCAGGTTCGGCGTGACCTACCTTGCCCCCGTTGTGTTCAAAACCAAGGTAAGCCCGAAGGTTCGTTTCGTGTCTGGTTACTTCCATTAACATTCCGCCAGGGGGTAGGAGCAGATGAACTTACATCTGCCTTCCGGGATCCCATCAAGATTCAAAAGCCAACAAACACGTCTTCATTGCTTCTGTCCGACATTTCTGTTGTAGACATTGATGCAATAATTTTATAGCGACTTTTTACAGATATCTCTATCGTGAGTTATGTTTATTGCCATTTGTCAAGCATATTGCTAACACACTACGATTAGATCGCCTAATAACCTATTTCTGACTAGATTCATTTATACCACCTACATCGTATCATCTTATCAAATAGCATTTAACTCGCCTTCTACTGATTTCCACAATTTCTACGGACATCTGTAGCCTGTTTTTCTGACTGTAGCTATAGTGTGTCAACTACTTTACCTACCCCAAGAATAGAGTTCAGATGATCTACTTGTCAATGAGTTTCTGAGTGCAGCGTCCGGCTTTGGTGATAGCCTACACGATCAGTTGACCACGTAAAGTACATAGAGCGAATAGTTGCCAAATAGATCGAAATCCATTGCAGGTCGATGAATTCCAGTAGACAGTGATCGGACGTTTGATTTTCATTCAAAGTTCACCTACACAACGACATCGTATCCTGCCCATCACAAAGCACCTCCCACATCCCTCAACATCGATGGGGCTCAACGTATCTCGCCCCGCCCCGAAATATAACCATCAACGTTGCTGACAAGGAATCCTCGGTACAGCCACTTCCCTCTATCAAAAGAAGACGGTCAATGACAACTGAGTGCAATGATGATAAAACAACCTTTCCAAAGATGATGACATCCATTCCCTTGCCGACCACAAAATTTGGCATGGGACGGCCGCCAACAGTAAATCGGATCTCTTCTGAGCTCCTGAAGTTGAATAGCATCCACGGTCTCCTGAAATCGAGGTTCTGAGGGGAAGTGGGCCCCCAAAGGATCACCAGGGGTTGGGACGTCTCCCGGCTGGATTCCTCGTCTTCGAAAATGAATGTAGTATCCAACGTACCAAATTGTATGTTTCCGAGAGTACTTCACCACGATGGGATTGGCCTAAATTTATGCATCGATACCCCAAAGAGAAACTCGCAGGAGACCGAAATGAATACCCCGTGGTGTGATTCGAACGCGGGAGCAACATTCGCATTCGCAATACTAGGTTGAGAAACACAAGAATATTGCCCGCGGGACCAAGCGTCGGTAGATGCAATCGATATGGATTGGAAAATGTGTGACCAAACTAGGTGACATCATCGGTTCAGATCGAGGGAGAAATTCGGTGACTTTCGGTCCAGGATGGGTGGCATATTGAATGCTTGAAGGACTGCGCAAGTAGACCACACTACTCAATCGCTCCTGCACCACCCTGTACACGACCACATACCGAAACCCCTGTTCTACCCATCGTCGCGCTGGCGTACTGGCCCCGCATGTCTAACAACCGCACTAGACAACCCCATCGCGAGCCAGTCCATCTACGTATGGCCACCCGTCCCGCGTTTCGAGGGTCGATTTTGGCTCTACCGTGGCCCATCGACGTATACGATGAGCTTGGGATGGGCTGAGATGGATGAGAAAACGAAGCGGTAACACATACTGGACGGGTCCGCGTCAAAGGTCCATCCAAAGGATTGGTCCCAGGCCCACGTCGTTGGCTGCGGCTGTCGGTGTGTTTGGCATCAGATGCTGCCCACCCCCGTTTCCCATGGCGATGGACCAAACCTGCATGTCGATACCCAAAGCCCTGGTACAGCATACAAGACTGGGTGAGACGACACGCATGTGTATATATCTATAGGGTACTCACGTGCGCTTAGTCCAATTACTCGTACGATGGCGTCGTCCCCCACACCACCTTTCCCAACTCTGGATTGGGGCACAATCGTCCAACTATCCCTGAAAATATCACTTCGTTCAGTCACACCGGCTCGTCCCACCGTTGCCAGTTTAAACACGGCCTGTGCGTCCCCTTCGTTATTGCACCCGCGTGTTAAGTTTGGACGAGGTCCGTAGGGTAGACGAGGCAGGTTCTGCACCTAGAGGAGGGAAGGCGGTGGTGTGAAGCAGGACTTGGAGATGCTGTTCATTGACACCGAGGGCGATATTGAGGGATGCGATGGAATGATTACCGAGTGGTGAGCGTGAGCACCATCACCCAGCAAAACGGAAAAGAAAAGTATACCCACCATGCTTTGGGAAGCTTCATCAACGAGTGAACGGTTCGCAAGACGTCAGAGTCCAACATGGACCGTGTTGTGGGACTCGTGTATATTATCCTGCTTGTCTAATACCACGTCTGAACCGAATTACACAATTTCGTCTGGGTAGCACTCGACGTGGAGAGGACGCGGGGTGAGGGCGGTCGAGATGAAGTAGTTCTTGGGTAGGAGATCGACGAGCATGGACGCGCTCACAGCACTCGAGTGTTCCTGCCAGTAGTGTATTGAACTAGTGTTGCGATGGACGGGGTACGTGAGGAGAAGAGGATGAACAAATTTCTCGTCAGCATGAAGACGAGTCAACGAGTACCAACAACGAGAGGGGCCTCCCGACATTGCACGACGCATCACTACACAAGCGACACACAAATTGCGCTCCAAACTCAGTCTTATACGATGACGATCGTCAAGTTACTGCTCATCTTCGCTACGGTGCTGGCCCAGTTTTACGCAGCCACCCCTCCAAACGTACGCCCCCCCACCGAACAGCTGCGCGACCAAAGCCCTCTCGAGCGCATACTCCCCCATCTTGGCTGGATATCCAAGGTACGTCTACCCCACACTCAGCCCACCCCGCTCACCCCACCCCAGATCATCGCATGCACCTGGGCCGCCCTCGAACTCGCGCTCCTCGCGCACGCGCCGACACCCACGCCCACCTTTGTCGCAGGCACCCTCCTCATCCTCGCCGGCGCGGCCCTCCGCGCGCTCTGCTACCGCACCCTCGGGTCGCGCTTTACATTTGAGCTCGCGATCCGCCCTGCACACGCGCTCGTCACGCAGGGCGTGTACGCCATCGTGCGGCACCCGAGCTACACGGGCGCTCTTGCGCTCGTTGCGGGGTGGCTGCTGTGTCTCGCGGACCACCGAGCGTGGGCTGTCGACGCGTGGGGCGGGGAGGGGCGCTTTGGGGTGGTGGTGACGTCCGCGATGGCGTGTGTGGGGGTAACCGTGATGGGGGCGTGCTATGTGTTGTTCAGCAGACGGATGGACAAGGAGGACGCGATGCTCGAGGATAACTTTGGGGAAGAATGGCGGGCGTGGGCAAAGCGGGTGCCGTATCGGTTGGTGCCGGGTATCTGCTGAAAACAATCTACCAACATTACAAAGATCGGTAGCGGCGCAAGAGCGCCAAGTCCCCGACTCCGACAAGAACAAAACAACAATGAAGTGAAAACGACACCAGATAGTAACGATTGCACGGGTGACGTATGGCGTCAGCATCTGCACATTTAATCAAAAAAAATCTCGCCGCGTTTTTTCTAACTAAACCATAAAAAATTCGTACTTCCAATAAAATTCCAGCCCAAAATATCACAAATTCGCCAGTACCTGATCGCATTTTTTACTTTCTTTTGGTTTTGCCTTGGCAGGCCTCTCCGATTTGTATTAGGGTAAGTATGGCACAGATAAATCTATGGGTATAATACAGCCTGAACGGGTGGGTGTGTGCTCATTGCGCCTCCAACAAGTGGTCGACGACGTCAGGGGTGAGTGGGGGTGAGCATGTGCAGTGGAGGCGAGCGCGAGTGGACACGCGTGAGGGTGGGCGACTCACGAGGGTCGTCGTCGTCGTCCATCGAAGTTTTAGGCACAAGATGGTGGCGGGGGTGGTGAGAACCGTGAGACAGAGCGAGCGCGTACGATGTGGGGGTGAGGGAGACGGAGGCAGAGGCAAGTAAATGCGCGCGTGAGGTGCTCATGGTGACGTTGTGACGATCGTGCTGTCACGATCATCGCGGCGTCATCGTGGGCACACCGTCGTTGGGGTGGTCGTGCGAGCTCAAGACGGGGGCAGTGCGTGCGATCATGTACGTGTCGTCGTCGCCGCCATCGTGCCAGGTCACCAGGTGGTGGGCGCCGGCGAGTGGCCACGATGACACCATGACGACAGTGTGTGGTCAAGGCCAAGGTAGGCGGCGAATATGGCCACGATGAGTCACGACATCTTCACGATCGTCGTGTCGTCGTCGTCGTCATATTGCCGTTGCGAGCGTGAGGGTGTCGTCGTGTCGTCGTCATCACGTTGGTGTTGCGAGCGCGAGGGTGTGTGGGCCAGGGCCAGGGCAGGGTGAGGGCAAGGGTGAGAGGGTGAGTATAGGTAAAAGTAGACGGACAGGCCCTTAGTAACTCACCCCGAGTGGTCACAATGGTGTTTCGAGCGTGGGGTCTGCAGGCAAGTCGCTTCCACCAGGGGAGGGAAAGGGCAGGGCAAAGGTGGGCGGCGAGTGGTCACGACGATTGTCGCGTCATCGTCGTCGATTTGGGGTGGCAACGCCGTGACGATTGTACGGTCACAAGTGACAATCATCGCGTTGTCGTTGTCGCCATGTCGCTGTTGCAAGTGCAAGGGTGTGCAGGCCAAGGTGTGGGGGTGGGGAAAGGGCCATGATGGTGGCGGTTGGGCTACCATGCCATTGCCTACTACCTAGTAATGCTATACCTCGAACTTGGATCCATAATGATCAAGAAGTGCGGTCGCGATTGGGAAATATGGCGTGGCAGCAAAAAATGTGGTGCGAATCGCGATTGTACCAAAAAAATGTGATGGATTAATTGTGCAGATGTTCCGCCATACAGACTCGCCCTGGGCCAGACTGTCCAATTCCTGGACGCTCTCATGAGGATGGGTAGCGCTAAGGCTTCACTAGTCACTGGCGATGATGGGATGATGTGCATGCGCAAAAAAAACGCAGTCTGGAATTGCCGAATTTGTGATATTTTGGGCTAAAATTGTATTGAAAGTACGATTTTTTGTGCGATTCAGTTAGAAAAAATGTGGCGAGAATTTTTTTGATTAAATGTGCAGATGTGACGCCATATGCGAACACGTCAACACGTCCAAAAGAAAAAACAAGAACGAACGACTCACATGGTTCCAAGTAGAGGTTCCAGGTTATTAGTAATGGTAACAGGACGTCGCACAAAAAAGTGAACGAGGCAAGCAAGCAAAGTTCAAATTGGATCACGAAGTTCTACACAGCATTACATAATATTTTTACACGAGTCCTTTGGCAGAGAGTGGAACGATTCTGGCTGAGAAAACCCTCCCCCACTTCGTGGGAGTCGGGGAAACGATCGACAGGAGGAGCTCATGAGACTACATTGCAAGCCCATCTCGTCCGACGCAAAAGAATTGGACCTACCATGTTGTCTCACCAGCAGCCCTCCAATATGACACACCCAAGGGGGCGGCACGGGACATTTAGTTCGACAAAAATTGTGTTTGTGCACGACCCACAGCAGGGCGTGTGGGGCTCCTCGGCGCCAAAGCAAGGTTATACCCCAGGTAAGTGTAAGCTGCAGCTAGCAACGGCTGTCGAATGGCCTAAATGAGAAGGGCGAGGGCCACATAGTGTCGACAAGCCGATACTGATTCTTTGCAGTCACTGGATTTCGATAGCAGTGGTGACTACACGTCCGCGTGCGCACCGTCCACTTGCACGTCCAAATAATCCTGGAAAAGAGGGCTCTTGAGAAGTCGGCGGAGGGTGTGATGGGTGGAGTTAAGAAATCGCAGTCATACTGGATATGCCCTGTCATCCACATCAACACGGAAGCGTTCCCGGTGAACTGTCAAACCACCAATAGAGATATCACCGGAATAGGTAATCCCAATCCAGGATCGCGCGTCAGCCACGGACCATCGGATGTAACATCCTTCTGACCATTGTGGTACGTCGCCAGAAAGCATAAATGTTCTCGTCGGGAGCCCAGCAAAGACAGTCAGTAAGTTCATACAAGTGCGAGCGGCTCACCGACACGATAATGGCCACCATGTAATGCGTGTTGATCGTTTGGGCTAAGGATGAGTCGTTCAGGCTGTGAACTAAAGGGCAGATACGGAAACCATACCCGTGATACTGCCTATTATGGGTGCGATATGAGATGAGAAGTGAAGCTAGTGAATCGGCCCATCTGTGAAGAGTGGCACAAATGACCTGGCATCATGGGCAGCGAGGGATCAATGTTATCTGCTTCACCATGGAAAGCTCATTGACGAACTCAGAAGGGTGAGCGTGGACACTCACCGCAGTCTGTCGCGTTTCGTGCTGCTCTCGTTCTCATGCACTTTGATGGACTTGTTTTACTGTTGTTGTTTGTACTTGTTGCTAGAAGACGATAGGGGCTTCACTTTCCCCGAACTACGATGGCGGTAGAGACCTTGTAACCATTGTCCGGGCTTCCTAACTACACAACTGCGATGTCGTCTACGGTGCCAACAATGGAACGACACGCTTTGGCGATACTCGGCAACAATGATTTATGGAACTGGCCTGATACGAAACAAATCCAGGCATCAGGCAAACATAGGAGCAAATTTCGGGCCGCCACACCTAAATTTTTGCGCGAACTGATCGTGGAATCGCAAAGACTCGGTGGTTGGGTGCTGGATCATTTCTGGACACAACTCGGTGCCTGCGATGTAAAACTGAAGGAAAACAGTCAGTTAAAAACTCTGATCACTCCATTGTGCACGCTCACTTTCATGCCACAGTTGAATGTCTAAAGGTGCAGGATTTCGTGTCAGCGAAGAAGTCTTTCGAGGTGTTGTTTCAGGGATTAGATCCCAAAAACATCAACTTTCTGCCTGTACTGGCGATGACAGACGAGTTCTTTACTCAACTTGGTATCGCATGTGAGTACAATCGTCCAATTGCTGTTAGACATTTGGCGATCATCAATGCGACAGTATTGAATTCCGGAGGACGAAAATCTGGGACAAGTACTGCGCTTTCCATCACTGAAGTCGTCAAAGAGAAGGTTGACAAAATCATTGAACGAGCCAATGAAGCGGAGAAGCTTGGAAATCAAAACCAAGTGTACTTGAAAGCATTGGTACGCATATATTCACTTTAGAGCCATAATATCTCTTTACCGCCGTGTTGAGCAGGCTTTCGAACGTGATGGAATAACCTGCCTGTTGACTGGCGTGCCATTTAGGCCTCATGATGAAGATGGATATTTTTCCGAGTTGACGCACATCATTCCGAACTCTGTACACGGAAAGGTTTGCATTGGACCATTGCATTCACTACTTTTTTTCATAAGTTTCATTTAGCCAGACACTCTCAAGTGTATAGCCATGTTTGCCGGTGTCGACGCAGCAAATGACGTTGAGTTTCATCTGAATAAGATTGGCAACGTCATGAACATGGAGCACAATCTGCATACCTCATATGGTAGATTGGAGTGGGGAATCGAGGCAACGGAACTTGCGGGAGGAAATGTGCGATTTCGTTCGTACATCATTGTCATTATTTATCCGTTGATTAGGTCAAATACGTCTTTCGAACGATTCCTAAGCCTCGTACCCTGAAGTTCCTCACTTTGAAGGACGGCGATGAAATTCAGTTCGGGAGAGGAGACAACGGCGAGATGCTTGGTAGAGGACCCCTTCCCAGACTGTGTAACCTTCAGCTGGCTGTTACCCGCGCCTTACAGATAAGTGGTGCTGCTGAGATGATTTTGGAGTGGAAGGATGATGCGGACGACGCTGGATGTTATCGCCTCTCCATTGACTGCGAAGAACACCGTGATATGTTGGACGCCAAACTTTTTCTTTCTGGCAGAGCTACGATCTTTGCATAGTTCTCTCTATGTCAAAACCCAGCAATTTTTCTACATGACGATCGGATTGAGCTCCTCTAGTTCTAGATTTTCGCAGTATTTTCAGGCTTATATCACTGTTCCAAGATAGCGTTGAAGCGTTGAAGCTTGATAACATTGCGTGCGCAAGCGTGACAAAAGGTTGAGCGATACAGATTCGAATGAACCACCCGAGACGAGGGACAGGCAACAGAAGCGGAACAATCCATCATATTGCTGTTTAGAGGGCTACACTGGTCTATCTAAAAGTATACAAGATAGTGATACGTTAGATTGGGAAAACGTTCAGTCATTTGGGTATCGCCTTTGAAAAGAGCGAGACATCAAGAAAGAGGGAGATTAAAAGAGGGAGAGGGAACCCGCTAACAATACAAACAAACAAAGATGAGACAACATTCAACTGCAAACCCAAAGAACAGTGGCATCTGTGCCAATTTACAAGGGAGCGTTAGACGGCGTGTGGTATGTCTGGCGTGTAACGAGGCGGCGCACTCGTATCTAACGACGCCTCGGGAAGCGTCGGTAACGGCACGATGTCCATGTCGACGGGCGACCGCGATAGCGACTCTTTCGACATGGACGCCGACGATGTCGTCGTGGGCGAGTGCAGCTCCTTGACGTCCGCCAACGCACCACCAACGTCGGGCAGCGTCAAGCGCGACGAAAACGACGCGAATGAATCGCGCTTCTTCTCCATCTGCTGCGAGACGTAGACATGCATCGTCGTAGAGCTGCTTGGATTCGTCCTGTCGCAAGACCCGTGAGAAGGGCGCCCATAAAACCAAGCATTAAACGGTGACGTACCCATTGGCAGTCCAGGTCCCTGTGGTCGACATGGTACCGGTGGACAGACCGACCCGCTTTGCAACTGAAGCATACGCCAGGCGATAATTCCGCCTCGCTTCGTCCGCGAACCCGAAAAATGCAAAAAAGACCAAGGCACAAAAGACAAGCACGTAACGTGACATCTCGAAGATTCCCGCCATGGTCGGGTCCGCCTTCCACTCGGCGGCGGGCACTTGCATGATGGTCAAAAAGTCAGCGTGGGCGTAGGCCCAGTTCACGTACGGCTCCATCGTACCCAAGGATAGGTCGAGATAGAGGGTGACACAGGCCAAGGGAATGGTCAAAAGGATTTCGAGGCTCGCGAGACTCATGAGGCGGAAATACCGACTGGCGCTCAAGTTCTTGTTGGCCCCACTAGAATAAGCCGCCGACACAAGGCCAATGGCGAGAGGCCAGACGATGTAAATCGGGTATGCCGCGGGTGTGTTAAAGATATAGGGCAAACAGCCCATCTCTTCATAGATAATGAAACGACGGGATTGAACGATGGGGTCTGATGACAGGTGGGTGACGAACTAACTGGAGGAGGGGGATTCCGAGACCGATGGATAGATCGATCATGATATCGCGTCGCTTCTGTGCGCGCGTCTTGGTCACTGACTGAACGGAGGCGATCTGGTACAAACGACGGTTGATGCAGAGAGATGATGCAGGGATGGCGACCGAGACTGTAAGTAGAATTTGGGAGGCTGTACGCTTGTGATGAGCCAAGGCTAGAAAATCAAAAGCGATCAATCACGCACATATATCGCACCAGACCAGTGCCCTGTTGATCGTGTCCGAATTCCAAACCACAGAGTTGATGAATGTCGTCAAACTCGGATCATGTACATGCAAGTGCTCATGTTCCACGCTGTATGTCACTGATCAGTCGGTGTAGGGCGATATGGGAATATACTTACCTTCAAGGTGCCATGGGAGATCAAACATAGTAGTACGAAGCCGATAAAGGCACATGCAGAGTGAAACCAGTTGGGTAGGTCGGAGATTGGTTGGAGATCATCTCAACACAACTCTAGACGATACAATTCAAACGCGAGTGGGCTGACCAGAGGGCGGGTCGTTGGCGGTGTGGAGTCAAGGACAGCTACTGCTTGTAATAGCAACACAGTAGACACGCTTCAAAGCTTCGCTCGCCACTGTTCGCCATGGCACTTACTTACATAAGTAAACACGTGCCCTCATAATACTGTTCCTTCGGATTCGGATATACCTTAAAAGACAAGTGTACTCCATAATTACGATGACGTCGTTGATAGGACAGTATACAAGCCAAACCGCGCTCACAACTTGGCCATTTCCTCCTACTTTACCTCCTCGTAGAATGTCTTTACCTCTGGCTCCGAAAGATGACTCAGAGACTCCCCAGGCGGGCTCCGTTACGGCCCCGACAGACAAGGGCACGCAGGCCGCCGATGTTGACAGGAAGGTGAGTTTTCTGCATCATTCCCGCCAGAGAACATTATTAAGAATGCGTCAAGATTTGGTTGTACGGCGTAATCCAGGCCCTTCGCCAGGGTCGCATGCCTGATAACGCCCAGATCGACAAGGCGTTAAAGTATCTCCGAGACGCGGAACCTGTTGATTTCGACAAACTGTCGCCAGATGGAAAGCAATTGATTCAAGATTCGCGTAATATAATCGAGACCGCTCGTTTTATTGTGGAGAAGAGGAACGCCGATGAACTCTTCCAGAACTTCGTCTGGAACACTCGCGAAGTAGATATGGAAGCGGCTCCCACAGAACCCGCGCAAGTTGACCGCGCAAAGCTGACAGAAGATAGTCGCGTAGGTGAGTACATAGGCGTATCGTTCTAAACGTTCGTCTGATCCACACGCCTCAGCTATACGCCATCTCCGCGTCTTACTTTCGCTCATACTCACCAACTCCGACGTTCGGAAACTTCTCTCAGACTTTTCTGTAATCGGACGTGACCTTCTGGCTAAAGGCTCATCAAGGGCGGCTGGGGCTCTTTGGCCTAGTGCACATGTCCACAAGCCTGCTCCGGAGGGCGAGTTTGTGACCGCTGGCGGACGAAGAGTTGGCACCGGAGAAACCCCCGTTCTTGACGTGAACATTCCAAGAACCGATGTTCGCGTCGAGCAGCACCCACCCACTGATAGGCCCGTGATCAAAACAGGCGGAGGTGAAGAGACGACCGGTGGCCAAATACCCAGTGAAGGGAAGGAAGTGGTTTGGTCTGCTCGGAAGCCCACTACCGACACAGGTGATCAGCCCGCAAAAAAGTTACAGGAGGCGACCGTGCCTGCTGAACCACAAGGGTAAGTTAATCGGTTTATCATATCTCCAAGTTTCATGCGTTGCACAGTGTCACTGTGGGAACATCACCAGAGGAGGAAGGGAAAAAGCGCGATCTCAAGGACCGTCTGAAGGGTGTAATGTCACGGCCATCAACTTCGAATGCCATACTCGAGGATAGTAGGGTTACGGAGCACTTACCTCAGGATTCGGAAAAACGCGCTGCGAAACAACCGCAAATTTACCTAATGACCGACAACTTCCCTGGAGAACGACGAGACCAGTTCATCTATCGCGGCAAGAAGGTTATTGTGGAATGTCAAAAGCACGACGATTATCAAGATGCGATCAAATGGCTATTGTCCGTAGCCGAAGAGTATGTCGAGCTTGGCCAGGGCGTAAGCGGGAAGGGAAAAGAGAGTGCAGGAAATAGTATTATCAATGTTTTTCGATCTCTCCTTTTATTATCTGTCTGCTAACCGTCCTTCAGGATCCCTCCCTTCGACAAGCGGCTTCAGAGCTCCGGCAACTCCTTGAGAGCTTCGCAAATGGCAAAGGCATGCATGTCATCTTCGATTCTATCGGTGCCATTAACAATGATGCCCGTCACGATGAAGAATTCCGCGCTTGGTTTAAGCGCTTGGGTGCTTTTGTTCGTAAAGTGTGTGACCATTTATAATGCTTCATTTGCCTTGATGACGCTGTGTAGATGTTGCTAGAAGCCGGATACGTTCTCGAGGCCGATTGCGGGCGCGAAGGCAGAGAAATTCGTGAGTCAGGCAGGAGATTCTGGGACGAGAAATATCGGACACACTTCGACACTGTGTTCTACTCCATCAGTAATTGGTTTACCGCCGTAGGCGAGGATCCAATTAACAAGAAGTTTGGAGACGATTGGGGACGATTGACAAAAGGTCTCCTTTTCGATAACGAGGGAAGCCTCAAGTTCAAGTTGGAATTGTGGTCGGATATCCATAGGATGATTGTACCGGCACTAGTGGACCAGGTGAGTATAAGGACTTTTCAAAGTGCTCGTTTACGCAAGGTAGATAGATTGGATATTTTCCAATTCCGCGTATCGAGTATTCCAACGACACATTGGACTTCGTTCTCGAGAATATTACCCTCCAGGGCCGCAATCTTTTCCCCAACATGGTCACTATGGCCACGCATAATTATTTCAAGTTCAGCCCGTACATCAGCATTCCTGATGAACACCATCATGAATTCACCTTCACGTTCGCTCAGATGCAGGCAAACAATGTTGCGTTCTTCTTCCGTAAGAAGACTGGATTTCCAAAAGTGATGGACTCGGGAATGGCGAACGTTGTCATTGAAGGGACTGGCCTGACAGCTGATGTTCACGTCACCTCGGCCGGAAAGGATCGGTCCTCTGTTTTCAAAGTCAAGGATGTCCGCGTCGAAGTCGATTCGCTCAAATTCACTATACATGACTCGAAGCACGACTTGTTATACAAGACGTTGAAACTCCTTGTGACTGGCCTGGTCAAGCGGCAGATCAAGAGAGCGATTGCCGGGGTCATAAGGACAGGAATGGAATATGTCGATGGACAGCTAGTCTCGGTCAGAGATGGCATGAAAGAGGCGAGATCGAGTAACGAGGAGAATCGGACCCAAGTGTTGCGAGAGGTAGGTGCCACCGGTTCCAGCGCAGTGGTTGTAATTGATTTACTTGTCTTGAGTTGTTTCAACTACATAAGGAGGAGCATAGCCTTCGGCTGTCTGAGAGCAATTCTCAGCTGAAAGTTGTTTCCAGCAAACGTTCGTCTGTGATTGACACTGGACATCCTTCCGGATGGGTCAGCCATATTTCGGAGAGTGAGACAAAAGCAACCACTGGTAAAAATTGGAGGAGCGAAGCGTATGTGACATGCGCTTTTTGTTTCAAGAATATGTACTGACGTGAACGACCGTAATAGGTTTACCATTGTATAGCAAGTGTTTGTGTGTGGTTTTTTTACTGGTACATACATACTCAAGGTACCATTACCAAGGTAGTAAGACCAAACTGTTGACTTGGGTTGACCTTCCGTCCAAATATTGTTGATTTGTAGTCTCGTGACCAGATATCATGGCCCTCCGGGCATACCTGGACCCTCGGCAGCTCGCGGGTGTAGGGTTAGTGTGGGGTGAAAGTGTCAGACAGTCAGAGACGTCATATACGGGGTTACGATGAAAGCCACGAGATTGAAGTGTTCTCCAGGAAGTTAGCTTTGCAGTAGTATTGTAATGCACCTCACCTGACACCCATGTTGCAGGTCGAGTGGATTCCACCGCTCAATACATACACCGTGCTGGCCAGGACGACAGTGCGATTTCGTCTCGCGTTGGTTCGCTCACAAAAGACGAAAACGAGGGGAGTAACAGCTGGGCGAACAAACGTGGCGACTGAGTTCATCAACAATTCTCGGTTTCCTCCAACGATCGCTCAACAAAACCTCGTGAGCAGCAATCCCTTCCAAGCTAGCGACAGTATGAAACCATTAAGCTATTCAAGGAACAGCAGACACAACCATGTCTCCATCTATTAAATCACCATCGTCAACAACGTCCACAACGACCAGTACGACCGAGCGACCATCTTCAGTGTCTGAGTTGATAAGCAATTAACGGCTCGAGAGTCGGAGGACATCCGTGAAATGGCCAGTTTGGGCACAGACAAAGTAATTGTATGACCATGTCGCCTCGGACCTGCCGTTTTGCCGAGTCGGAGTCGGGATTTGAATATAGGTCGACCAAATCGACCCTTGCGCATGCGGCATGACAGTGCTACCTCGGCAGTAAACATAAACATCACGCAAGAAAGTACGACCATTGTCCGGGCTTCCTAACTACACTGATCTGCGATGTCGTCTATGGTGACAATGGAACAACACGCTCTGGCGATACTCGGCAACAATGATCTATGGAACTGGCCTGATACGAAACGGATCCAGGCATCAGGCAAACATAGTAGCATATTTCGGGCCATCACACCTATTTTTTTGCGCGAACTGATCGTGGAATCGCAAAGATTCGGTGGTTGGGTGCTGGATCAGTTCTGGACACAACTCGGTGCCTGCGATGTAAAACTGAAGGAAAACAGTCAGTTAAAAACTTTGATCACTCAATTGTACACGCTCACTTTCATTTGTCACAGTTGAATCTCTAAAGGTGGAGGATTTCGTGTCAGCCAAGAAGTCTTTCGAGGTGTTGTTCCAGGGATTAGATCCCAAAAACGTCAACTTTCTGCCTGTGCTGGCAATGACAAACGAGTTCTTTACTCATCTTGGTATCGCATGTGAGTACAATTGTCCAATTGCTGTTAGACATTTGGCGATTATCAATGCGACAGTCTTGAATCCCGGAGGGCGAAAATCCGGGACAAGTACTACGTTTTCCATCAGTGAAGTCGTCAAAGAGGAGGTTGACAAAATCATTGAACGAGCCAATGAAGCGGAGAAGCTTGGAAAGCGAAACCAAGTGTACTTGAAAGGATTGGTACGCATATATTCGCTTTAGAGCCATAATATCTTTTTACCACCGTGCCGAGCAGGCTTTTGAACGCGATGGAATAACCTGCCTGTTGACTGGCGTGCCATTTAGGCCTCATGATGAATATGGGTATTTTCCCGATTTGGCGCACATCATTCCGAACTCTGTACACGGAAAGGTTTGCATTGGACCATTGCATTCACTACTTTTTTTCACAAGTTTCATTTAGCCAGACACTCTCAAGTGTATAGCCATGTTTGCCGGTGTCGACGCAGCAAATGACGTTGCGTTTTATCTGAATAACATCAGCAATGCCATGAACATGCAGCAGGATGCCCATCTCTCATATGATAGATTGGAGTGGGGAATCGAGGCAACGGAAGAGGGAGGAAGGGTGCGATTTCGTTCGTACTTCACTGTCATTATTGATCCATTGATTAGGTCAAATACGTCTTTCGAACGATTCCTAAGCCTTGTACCATGAGGTTCCTCACTCTGAGGGACGGCGATGAAATTCAGTTCGGGAGAGGAGAGAACGGCGAGATGCTTGGTAATGGACCTCTTCCCAGACTGTGTAACATTCAGCTGGCCGTTGCCCGCGTTCTAAAGATGAGTGGTGCCGCTGATATCATCTTGGAGTGGAAGGACGATGCGGACGACGATGGATGTTATCGCCTCTCCATTGACTGTGAAGAACACCGTGATATGTTGGACGCCAAACTTTTTCTTTCTGGCAGAGCTGCGATCTTTGCATAGTTCTCTCTATGTCAAGACCCAGCAATTTTTCTACATGACGATCGGATTGAGCTCCCCCAGTTCTAGATTTTCGCAGTGTTTTCAGGCTTATATCACTGTTCCAAGGTAGCGTTGAAGCGTTGAAGCTTGACAAACATTGCGTGCGCAAGCGTGACAAAAGGTTGAGCGATACAGATTCGAATGAACCACCCGAGACGAGGGATAGGCAACAGAAGCGGAACAATCCATCATATTGCTGTTTAGAGGGCTACACTGGTCTATCTAAAAGTATACAAAATAGTGATACGTTAGATCGGGAAAACGTTCAGTCATTTGGGTATCGCCTTTGAAAAGAGCGAGACATCAAGAAAGAGGGAGATTAAAAGAGAGAGAGGGAACCCGTTAACAATACAAAAAATGATCGACAAAGATGAGAGAACATTCAACTGCAATCTGTGCCAATTTTACAAGGGAGCGTTAGACGGCGTGTGGTACGTCGGGCGTGTAACGAGGCGGCGCACTCGTATCTAACGACGCCTCGGGAAGCGTCGGTAACGGCACGATGTCCATGTCGATGGGCGACCGCGATAGCGACTCTTTCGACATGGACGCCGACGATGTCGTCACGGGCGAGTGCAGCTCCTTGACGTCCGCCAACGCACCACCAACGTCGGGCAGCGTCAAGTGCGACGAGAACGACGCGAACGAATCGCGCTTCTTCTCCATCTGCTGCGAGACGTAGACAGGCATCGTCGTAGAGCTGCTTGGGTTCGTCCTGTCGCAAGACCCGTGAGAAGGGCGCCCATAAAACCGAGCATTAAACGGTGACGTACCCATTGGCAGTCCAGGTGCCTGTGGTCGACATGGTTCCGGTGGACAGACCGACCCGCTTTGCAACCGAAGCATACGCCAGGCGATAATTCCGCCTCGCTTCGTCCGCGAACCCGAAAAATGCAAAAAAGACCAAGGCACAAAAGACAAGCACGTAACGTGACATCTCGAAGATTCCCGCCATGGT
>JBBPSB010000408.1:0-20118 GCA_038093375.1 Xerocomus brunneocitrinus
GGTTCTACAACTCTCTCTATAACTTGCAAGGCAAGTGATGTGTTGGTGAGCACTATGTTGTAGTTCAACTGGCATATGATTAAATGTGCTTTAGATTGTACCAGATGAGCACGACTGTCTCACAGCTCTTGAGAGTTATTCAGACAAACTATACAACTTTGGAAGGCAGTCAAAAAATGTGGCTAGCATGTTCACAGAAATTGAAGTGGAACTGGCAAGATTAGATCTTTGTCCTTGGGGCCATGCAAACCACACTGGTGTCCTGAATGATCTTGGAATTGCATACTCATTCTGTTATGATCAGGATGGTAATGTTGCAGATCTCAACAGATCCATTGAGGTTCAGCAGAGAAGACTTGACCTCTGTCCATTGGGACATCCAGAGCATGCTAAGGCCCTTGGAGAACTTGCAATGGTGTTAGGCAGGCATTATGACATCCAACAAAATAAGGAGGACCTAGACAGGCTCATAGAGATGCAACAAGCATGGCTCAAAATTTGCCCAGTGGGTCATTCAAGACATGCAAAGGCTCTTGGATCATTTGCAAAATCCTTGTTGGATCGCTACCATGGACAAGGAAATACTACAGACTTGGACAAGGCCATTGAAATGGAAGAGCAATGGCTTGAGCTTTGCCCAACAGGTCATCTAGAGCATGGTGCTGCTTTGAACTGCCTTGCACTATCTATAAGTGCACAATATCAAACACTGGGTAATATGACTGACCTAGACAGAACCATTGATCTTCAAGAGAAATATCTTGAGCTCCATCCACTAGGTCATCAATATCATGGGCTTGCTCTTCAAAATCTTGCATTTTCATTCCTAGATTGCTACTACAAAATGAACAACTATTCTGATTTGAAGAAGGCAAACAAGTTGTTCAAAGAGGCATTGGAAACTTATCCAGTCCACCACCAAGATTTTGCATCTAACACTGCTCAAGTAGCTGAAACCACTCTTCTTTTATTTGACTCCTCCCAATGGTCTCACCCCCCTGATCAACAATTTCCCTCAGTGGATGAGGCTTTTGAAGCCTACAGACCACTAAAGAAATGTGGTCCAGCAGCTTCACTGGATTTGTGGAATGCAACCCAGGCCTGGATCAAGGATGCTGAAAAGTATTCCCACCCATCAGTCTTGGAGGCTTACCAAACATCACTCAACACACTAGATCACTTTACCTCTCTCAACTCTTCACTGGACACTCGGCATGAGATAATGCAGGCAAGAGTGGCTGATCTAGCCAATGATGCATTCTCGTGTGCTACAAGACATGATGACTTCCAGATGGCAGTTGAGCTCCTGGAGCAAGGGCGAGGGATCCTGTGGAACCAACTTGCTCGTTTCGACATCTCTATAGCTGCATTGGAAGGCCATGATAGGGAACTCGGGGGGAAATTCACGCGATTGAGTGCGGACCTCAGGAAGCATGCTCAACAGAGTGCAGGCCAAGACGCAGATCCATACTGGCGGGTGAAAGAGGAATGGCAGCGTGTGGTGGACAAAATTCGCAGCCTCCATGGGTTCTCGCGGTTTCTCTTACCTCCCTGTTTCGACTTGGACCTTCAACGAGCCGCAGAATATGGACCGGTCATCATCGTGAATGCAAGCCAATACAGCTGCGACGCCCTCATTGTCCTCCACAATCACGCGCCCATCCATGTGCCCCTTCGCTGCTCACTCAGCGATGTCGACCAATTCTGTTCCCAATTATCGGAACTAACCCAGGACTCGCATGCGTATGGGCGGCACAGGGAGTTGTATGTCAAGGAAATGTTACGCGATTTATGGACATCCGTTGTCGAACCAATCACCGCTGTTCTGCAGAATGATGTGCAGCTGCCACCGGGCTCGCGCATCTGGTGGTGTCCAACGTCGAAATTTACCCTCCTCCCATTCCACGCTGCAGGACCGCACCGAAAGGGAAAGGAAAATCTGATGGACATCTACATCTCATCATATGCACCGTCTCTCTCGGCTCTCCTTCGTGCACGCGACCGTATTCGAGTGTCTGGAGCACCAGACATGATTTCATTTGGGGCCGTCGGTCAAGCACATCCAAGCGCAGACACAGGCCTGGGCCAGCTCCCCGAGGTGGACCACGAAATCCAGAGGATTCGCAACGAGACAAACATGCCCGCAAACGTGAAATTCGAGACCGTCACCGGCCCCGCAGCTTCCATGGAAGGCGCCGTGGAGGCATTCAGAGACCACCGCTGGGTCCACATTGCCTGCCACGGCGCGCAGCACGCGACAAAGCCGTTCGAGTCGTGGTTTGCGATGGGCGATGGCAAGCTCACGTTGATGCGCATCATCCAGGAACGTTACACCAACTCCGAGTTCGCGTTCTTGTCTGCGTGTCATACAGCCAAGGGAGATACGTCGACGCCGGACGAGGTACTCCATCTCGCGGCCGGGATGCAGTTTGCGGGGTTCAATGGGGTGATTGGGACGTTGTGGAAGGTGGACGATGCGGTCGCGCACCAGGTAGTGACTCGGTTCTACAAGGAGATGTTCAAACACCCGAACATTGATTTCGAGCACGCTGCTGCGGCGCTGAACACTGCGGTGATCGAGACTGCCGACGAAGTTTCTTTGGAGAAGCGGATCGTGTTTGTGCATATCGGAATTTGAGTTCCTTGATCAATGTAGGTTTCTTTTCTCTCTTACCGAGGGAAGTGTATTGATGTCATCTCTTCCAGATGCCCTTCAGTGGGCCTGTTCACTGGGGAAAGACCCGGATTATGTCAGCATGGGATTTGTCACGGATCCAGAGATTCTTTGCAGGTGCTACAGTCATTCCACGTAGATTCATCATGATGGAGGATCCCGTCAGAACCTCTGGATCCCTGCTAGATTATACATGAATCCTTGCCATAGGATTCTGGGGCCAGTGCTCTCGATCGAGTGACTTAACTGAACATTAAATATTAATTAAATATTTCTTTATATCTCTCACATGACCACATTGCGAGAACGCGTCCAAGTCCCCATATATGTGACACTCGTTGATCAACACCAGGCTATCGCATGAATTAGTAAAGTAGACGACAATGGTGAGTGAGGATCTTATGATTAAAGCTTACCGATCGAATAGATCAAACAATATAGAGGAAAAAGACCAGCCTGGTTATGTGTACCTGCTCGAAGTGTGCAAGTACGATCGATGGATATACGCGCGTCACAACCCACACACGGCGGAGGCATCGCAAGAAAGATACCGATCGAGAACCAGCTGCGAATGCGCCAACAAGCCATGTAGACATCCCTGGCACGATCAACAAGTTATCACCACAAGAAGCCGAGGTCCCACACAACGGGGGTAACGACAGTTTGGACCCGATCGTCCACGGCACAATCGATGATCCAGACAAAACATTAAATCAATCGGAATCCACCTTGAGTGAAGGAACTCTCGTATCTGGACCTGGACTTGACGATCTGCCTCACGATATGGAGAGCTACGACTATCCTGATGCAGGACCCACAACTTCAGGCTTCGAAGATGCTCCGTTATATGGTTTGGATTCGCCAAGTTGGTCCCCATCACCAAGTCGCTCGGCTTCTCCCACTCTGCTTCCTGGACCCTCTTCGCCTCTGTGGGACGATAGTCGACATTCCAGCCCATTACCTGCAGAACGACCTCATTCGAACGAGATGGATTTTGATAATCAAAACACCGAGGAGGACATAACAGATGATGATCCTCACCTCGTTCCAGCCTTCAAACTCATTCCTGTGCTTCGACTCTTATACCTTCAAGTTGCGATCGCACATATCATAGGTTCCTCAACTGTCAGTCAAGCAACTGACCAACTCCACGATGGTCTTGACTTGATCACACTCTGTGGTACACTACCGACATTTCCTGCCCCCAGGCGCTCGCTCATCTCTGTGAAGAAAGACCTTGGGCTCCAAGTTGACGATTTTATCATCAAGATGCCGATATGTGATCTTTGCTACAAGTGCTACTCTTTGGCCGACATAGAAACTCTTGAATCACCTCGTTGCAAGGCACCTCGTTGTCTCGGGACAGTATACCGCACAAAATGTATGTTCCAGGATAAGTCAGGCGATTCAGAAAGGACAAAACGTATACCGTCAAAATATCTAACATACTGCCCGCTGATAAAAGCACTCAAACGATTTCTCTTACGACCATCGTTTGTTGAAAGTCTCAGGGACACCTCAGCCGATCTGGAATCTCATCAGGAGTACTCCGATGACACGATCATGCACGATATCCATGATGGTACAGAGTGGACGAGACTTGAACTTGGCCTCAAGCGCATTTTTCATCCCGATGGCTCTGCTGAAGATGTAGAAGACTCGCCTGGCTCACGACGACCATTTTTCAGTTGCGATCTTGGCCTCAGCGTGACGCTCAACCTTGACTGGTTTGTTCCTTCGATTTATCTCTTGCTGATTGATTCTTTTACAACATTTAGGTTTGGTATTACTGACAACCGACCATATTCTGCTGGCGCTGCCTACATATCATTCAACAATTTGCATCGCTCTGTCCGTTATCTTTCCCATAATGTCCATCTGGCAATGGTCATTCCTGGGCCGAAGGAACCTAGTCTAGAAAATTTGAACAATTGCCTCGTACCACTCAAAGATGAGCTTTATGAGCTATACAAAGGTTATCTGTTCCTCTTCTGCGATTCAAGTTTTCACATGACCCGTAGGTGTCTCTATGCGCTCCCATGGCTTTCGTCGCCTACGTGATGTGCATGTTGGTGTTTTATGCGAGAATTCAGATGTTCCCGCTACTCGGAAGTTGACTGGTGCTGCTTCTCACAGCCATAAAACGCACCCCTGTAACTATTGCTTCATCATTCTGGATGATATTGATACCCCAACGGCATATGATATACGCAGTATACCCTGTTTACTCTCAATGCTTCTTACCTGACAAAATCTCTGATAGATTTTCGTATGCGTGATGATTGGGAGCAACTTAAGCATGCTTCTCGGTCAAAAGCTGCTACAACCAAAGCAGCACGAAAAGCGATCCTGGATGCTCATGGAGTTCGATTCTCAGTGCTCAATGAGCTTCCCACCTGGCTTCCTACCTGTCGGTCACCAATTGACTTTATGCACAACTTTTATGGGACGTTCAATCATGCGTATCATCTCATCTCAATACTAACTATTATTAATAGCTCTTGTCAAACGCTTTATTTATGACGTGATCACAGCAGGATACCTTCTTGATAGCGCAGGGTGGGAACTATACGAGATGACTATTCGATCAATCATTTGGCCATCAAACATTGGTCGCCTCCCACAAAACGTGAGTTATATTGTCAAAGCGGGATATCACAAAGTTATGAATATAGTGGGAACACTTTAGCTAAATGATGATCACGCACTTCCAAAAGCTGATCAATGGCGTCGGCTTTCACACATATTGCCATTCATCCTTTGGGTTTGTTGGCGTGATCCAATGGGCAAGATCAGAAATTCAGCACCCCGAATCCCTAGCAACAGCAAAAATCGACCAACGTTCCAGCGTAACTTGCCATCGATTTACAGATTATCACTGTACCTGGCAATCTCAGAGCATATCCTGGCATCCAAGTCCATATCGGTGGCTGATGTCAAGCGGGGTCAAACCTACCTTCAACTCTACTGTCAAGGTCTTCAATCACTAGGCGTACACCAAACAATCAATAGTCACCTAGCGATGCATTACTCGACTGTTTTCCAACGTTATGGCCCTGCCTACGCTACCTGGCTCTTTGGTTTTGAATGCTTCAATGGTATCCTAGAGGATGTAAATATTAATGGACATGGTGGGGGTGAAATAGAGTATTCGCTCGCTCGTGATTGGGTTGAGAAGCATCGCTTGTATGAGCTCGTAAGTCCAACAGATCTGCTGAATACTACTCTAATTTATTCATTTGGCAAGGCCATCTCTCTACCCAAGGAAGCTTCGGCCCAAGAGCACAAGGTGGTCGAGCGGGTTGTTATCAAGAAGGGGATTGATAGAGGAACACTCCATAATCAAATTTCTGGATCTACAACCGGTGTGTTGTTGAACTTGGCCAACGGATATACATGATAAACACAATTATTGGCAGAATCAACGACTAGTATTCTCCCACCAAGACGGAGCTCAAAAGGATTCCATGACTTGCGGCGTCTCGAACACCCAGAAGTTTATGGATTGATCATCTCCTTCCTACAACAGTGCTTCCCTGAGCTCCAAATCCACGATGATATGACCATTGACAAGGCAGGAATTATCATCTCTGCTAATCATTCTGTCAAGGTTCTTCCTTTCGTCACAAAGGATGGCATCAGATTCGGCTCAGCGACAACAGCCCAATCAAGCTCTGATCAATTCGCAAGCGTAGTAGTTGAAGATGTCTGTTTTCCATGCAAGCTACTGTATCACTTCGAAGTCCACATTCCACGTCAAGAAACCCCATACTACTGCTCAGCCATCCAGAGGATGGTTTACGATGAGGAAATACCACCCATGCCTTGGGATCGGTTGTATGTTGGCTTTATTCCATTTCCATTTTCATGATTTATTAGCAAATCATCAGCGCAACTGAACTTGACGCTACCGTTGTATATGCGAATGAGTATAGCTCTCTTGAAATCATTCCCTCATCATCGCTTTCCTATGCAGTTGCCATCATTCCCATCCCATCCCATCCTCTCGCTGGGCAAACAAGATCATTGTGGATCATTACCTCATGTGACTGCGTGAGTGAGAAGAGTTTTTCGAGTTTGCGTTGATGCTATGTTCGCTTGCATCGTACAGAATGGGTCTGATAAAGATGATGGATGGCTCGACTGAATACTACAACCCTTTCTACTCGAAGAGCTCATCAACCGCCTGTCGTCCCTCAAGTAATTCATCAATTTTCTTTTGCGCCACTTCGAGCACTGTCTTCAATGACCCACCTTCATCATCCGTCTTTCGCTTCTGGATGATGACCTTTTTTGCTGACGGACCTGCCTCAATCATTTTCCCTTTGCCCTTCTTATCCTTTGGAAGCTCCTTTGGTTCGTCTTCACCCCACACTGCCCCACTACACACGACTCTTCCAGTCGTAAACCACTCTGGGTTCTCTTGAAGGAGCTCTGGCCTGACCATCCAAGTTCGGACTCGTGTCGCCAAGGTTCTTGCCACAGGTGGAGGTCCTTTCTTCTTCTCTGCCGAGCGCAGCCTTGTTTTCGCTAACTTGGCTTGGTCAGGTCATGGATCCTTCAATGCATCGATGGCCGAAAACATCTCAGAAACCTATGGGCATTCAGAACATGGGATGTCCAGATAAGATGGATACTCACGTGTGGGTGCCGCCACTCTGGCTCCATTGTCAGGAAACTAAGCGGTTCTCCAGGTATGTGATCCGGATTGTCGTCGTCGTCGGACATTGCATTCAAAATGAAAGCGGTGTCATATTTCTTGTCTTTCCACTCAGGACCGCACTCATCCGATGCACGCTTTCGTTTGCGTGCATCTAGTTTCTTTTCAGGGGGTAAGTTTCGTTATTCACACTGGAAGAGATTTGTAACTCACAGACTGAACGCGGGAATTCATTTGCGCACGGCTTAGACTCGTCTCAACCACTTCAACTTCTTCATCTGCAAACTCGTCATCCTCTTCGGTTCGTTTTCGCTTCTTGTCCGTCTTGCGATACTCAGTTGCCATTCGCATGTACTTTGTGCGCACTGCCTTCTCTAGCTGTTTCTGGGGAATCTTTTCTATGACCCTCTTTGTGGTTAGATCGTGTTCAGCTGCCGCTTGCATATGACTGACAACCTTCGCCAGCCCATCGATATTCACAGGCTCATCTTGCTTTCCTGCCCGCCAGTCAAAACATATCAATTTTTTCCCTGTGGACCGATCCATTGGCCAGGCATCCGATCCTTCTCCGATCCCCATAGGATATCCTGGTAGGCTTGGTCCATCGAGCTTGGGAATCCCCATAAGCTTCCTGAAACTCTCTAACATCAGGTCCTTTGTTTGGCGTCAGTAATGAGCAATTCGTAAGCATCAAAGTCTTCCAACACACCCGAAACGTTTTTGATTTCAAGGCAACATCGGTTGCTGTCGCGGCCTCCGATTCACCCTTTTCTTCCACTCCGGGCGCTCTGTCATGACCTTGTTCAGTAGTTCCACCACTCGTACCCTCCCTGTTAACTTCCACGTCCAACTCGACATCACCATCAACATATACAATGCCAATCCATGATTCAAGACGACTTAACCGTTCGCTAACATCATTGCCAGCAGATTTAAGGTACGCAACTTCAGCCTTCAGCATCTTATTCTCGTTGTACAGGACTTGAATGCACATTTCAGACTTCTCCTTGTACTCCGTAAACGACTTCTCGAGTTGCTCGTTGGCAAGAATCGCTGCGTTGAGACGGTGAAGATTGGTCGCCATGCTTGCAGCCCGCACCAGCTGCAGTGGTGCACTTGTAGCTACGGTGAAAATCTTCGGATTGGTTGAGTTTGCGTTGCCATCATGCGGATGACTAGTTTAGATTCCAATATAACCATTTTACTGCGAGCATGTGGTCAAACTGGCAAGGATGAATAACAGGACGACGAGGACAGCGAACAGTTCTCCTAGTACGGTTATCATGCCAAATGAGGAATAACAATGTGAATTTTAATAAAATAATAAAAATAATAATTAATGAGCACGCTCCCCCGTTGCTCCAGCCAGAACCTACGCAGCGAGGGATCCGTGACGAATCTGTGTTGAATCTGTGGCGCACCTGTTAAAATTGCGTACATTCTCTTGAAATTCGAGCCATCAAAGAACCTCGGAGGAATCTCCCACGGACCTGCTTAAAATCCAAAGGTTCTTGCATCATCCGTCACCGACATAATCTGGCTTTTTTCGCAGTGGTTCTTGTATTATACCTCTAATCTCGGGTGCCAAAGAGTCCCGAGCTGATTACGTTTTATGCATTTCTCTGTAATTGTATGTTTTGGTATGGTTCACATGAAGTTAAAAATCGGTCAAGTCGAGGAGCAAAATCACAGGACATGGAGGGAAATCGCGGTCTGACAGATATGAGATCATAAACCGAGCATCTTGCGGGAAGCATTGTCGGAGCGAGGGGTAAAGTGCACCACTCCACGCACCAAACAACCAAACTGTCCTAGCGACCAGACCTAACGGTGATAAGTATATAACTCATTGCGCGGCGACACATCTATTGCCCCTTCTTTTGCTCGAGCGCCTGTTTCGCCTTGAAGTGCTCGAGCGCCTTGAGTCGCTCCACCAGTGTAGGATGCGAATGGTGGTACGCCGAATACCTATCCGATCAACGATGTCACCAACTAAAAGAACAGGACAAACAAGAAAGACGCACAGCCAGTCTACCCAGACCGTCGACAGATTCTTGACATGTAGTGTGACGAGTGCGCGTCCGAGCCGGTCGCCCATATCCTCCATCTCTGGCGCAGACAACTGGTCGTGGAGCTCGCACGCAAATCGGTCGGCTTCAAACTCGAACCGGCGGGAGATAAAGTTGATCGCGATACCGATAAATGCCTCCATCGGCGTCAAAATCATCTGTCCCCATCATTTTAAGCAACGTCTCGAGCAAGCCCACAAGCGACCCACCTGAAACATGAAAAACGCCACAATCGTCGGCGGACGCGCAGAAACCGCTTTCGAAAAGTCAAACGCGCGTATAAACTGCGGCGCATGCAAAAACGCGGGAAAGAGCGCGAGAATGGCAAAGATGTGCACCTGGTTGATGCAGAGCAACTTGGTGACGTGCATGTAGTACCAGTGACCGAGTTCGTGCGCGAGAACGCCCTCGACTTCGTCGGGCTTGCTTTGTTTGATGAGCGTATCAAAGATGACAATGTGTTTGCTCTTTCAAGAAGTGTTGTATCATTAGCGAGCAGACGGTGATGCGGATAAGAGAATGTACCCATGGTAGCCCGAAAAAGTAGGCGTTGCTGTGCGAACTGCGTTTCGAGCCGTCGATCTCATAGAGATGTTTTAGAGGGAATTTGAGCTTCTTTGCCAACGCTTCTGTCCGCGAACGCAATTCACCCTCGGGAAGGGGTGAGAACTTGTTGAAGAACGGTTGAATGACGATCGGATACACGATAACCATGATGATCTGGAACATTAACCTGTGCATGACAGTCAGGAGAGACGAGAAAAAGCATGGCGCGAGAGTGACCCTACAAAAATGCCATGAGCCAGGGAACGAAGTGGTCCCCCGCCCACTTGAACACATAGAGAAATGCGGAGAGAAACGGCGCTCCGATGAGGAGCACGAACATGGAGCTCTTGAGCAAGTCGGTGACGAACAAGGCGGGTGTCGTCTTGTTGAACCCGTGTTTTTCCTCCAATACAAACGTCTGGTAGACCGAGAGCAGTGTGCTGATGATGGACAAAGACAAAAACAGGATCCCGGCAAACCCGAGCGATTGAGTGATCTTGTATCCATGTCAACATAGGGCAAGTTCGTCGAGCGACACCATGGGGCTCACCTCGTACTCGCTCCCGTAGCCAAACCGTGAAATAAGCGTTCCTGCAGCTTCCCATGCCCAAGCATAGAAACCATAGTGAAGCATGGTAGAGTCGACGATTTGTTGGAGCAACCCTGTGACCAGCAAGAACTGGGCCTTGTCTCTGCCGTACAACTGCGAGTTGCGGAAGGTCACCTCATCGAAATGCTCCGATAGGACTGCGGGAGGTTTCGTTTTTGAGTAGAGGGGGTACTGACGGAGCCTTGTCGCTGGTCAGGATGATATTTGGTAAAATTGTAAGAGAATACGCACAAGAGATAGGACTCGAACAGCGTCACCGTCCACGAAAAAGCTTGGACATATGATTTCCAGTTAATTGGCTCGGTGGCGACAAAGGACAGTCGGTGCTGCAGTGCAGCCAATCCGGTGTGTAAGAGGTCCATAGAAAAGACACGTCGAATCCAAGTTCCATTTCCGACGCAGGGTAGCATCGCCACCGCAAGGCACGTGATGTCTTACGTATCATCGAAGTCAAATGATTTTCTTCCATGCATGAACTTTGTACAATTTACAATCTCTTTATCTTACGCAGAGATCGTGAGTTTACTTCCACGTCGCCAACGTTCTCGAGAGATTGTGCGCCGCCGAAATCAGAGTGACATGCCTGCCATGCCATCAATTACTCGCATCCTACAGACATCCATATCATACTCACGTGAAGCCTTGAACAGCGTTGCCGAGACTGCAACATGATCAGACCATCAAAGCTCTGGAGCAAGCAGAATAGACGTACCCTTCACCAGCTTCAGAGATCTCCTCGGTGCACAATCCGACATGGTTAGAGTACTGCAGGAAATCCTTCAAGGAATCGTTGGGTAAGCTTTGGGGGTGGAAACAGAATGATTCCTGACCTCGAACATGGCGACCGCACGCTGCAGCAATGGCCGATCGAACTCTCCGGCACGCGTAAGCGCCTCGACACACCTAAAGGAAGACCATAGTATGATGGGTAGGGCGGTCCCTAGATGAAACGCACCACAGCGTGCATAAACAAAACGTCCCTTCCTCACCACCAACCCCATCATCACTCTTAGTCACATCATAACGATAGACGAGGTTCTGTTCACGGATTCAGCATGGATTCCATGGATCTCACGTTCGTCCTACGTTCGATGTCAAGCCTCCCCTCTCAGGAGTTTTCAAGATCTGCTTGAGTGTGTTGACAAATCTGGGGTCAGACTATCAAGTAACACAATACGCCGTGTAAGCCTTCATTAAACGAGAATGCTGGGACACTTACTGGGGTCATGAAAAATACGAGCGGCATGATAAGGACGGACGAGTCCAGGACGTCGGTTTCCTCGTAGCTCTGGCCAAAGGCCTGCAATGTAGGATTCCAGGCTTTGTGCATGATTTCCTCATACAGGTCGTCTCTGGCTGCCAGCCACTCGTTGCGCTTGGGGCACGGCAGCGATCGCTTGTCCGCCAAGCGTAACCCTGAGAGGGCAACGTATTTCACAAATTTGACACTAGACGGTAACACATACCTCGATCGATAGCCACCCTTGCTCAAATTCGTGAGTGTTACTATGCCACATGCGCAGGGGACTCACCAGAGCATTATCTACGTATACAGCATAGCACTTAGCGACACGCCACATTCCTGTGCATGACCTACCTTGGAATACTGACACAAGTATGAGAATACGGACTCAGCCTTGATATACGACATACCGTGAAGTGACGTTTCTTTCCACGAACTTCCCTGTGATATTCGCGTAGACATTCAGATCTAACACACGCTTCCCTGACTCGTACTGACCATATGGATCTTTTGATGAGAATGATAATCAGCATGCACGTCACCGACACAGGGATTCAAAGGCACGCACAAGTCGGGTTCCTTGTAGTTCTTGACGACAACTATTATACACCACTACGTCAACAGATGAATCACTGACAATAATAAAATCTTACAGTCTACACTGAAAACATGCAATGATTCAGAGACACGCTCTAACTAAAACACGCGACTTACAGTTCCCGAACTAATACCCTAGAAAAGTACGGACTCGTCAATGCGTGTGGTTATCCTCGACGTCCGACGTTGCTTACCATGTGTCGTACGACTGTTTTGCACGTTGTGAGTCTATTCACATCAATGCTATAACGGAACGCTACGAACCAGGGGACGACCAAACTAGGCAGCCAATCAACCATAAGTCAGAGCGAATCACCTAGACACACACCTTCTGGCCCAAATAAATACAATCCATCCTTTGCCGCGAGATTAGCGAAAGGCAGCTACAACCACAAACACGATGAATGCATACAATTCTCCATAAATGTCCTTGAAGAGGAGTGTCAAGAATGGTGTAGATCAGGGGACGAAGACGCACGAGTTGTATGTGATCTGCGGCACCGTTCCCAATTCTATTATCCGTTGGATCAATGTTATTCCAGTAGATGTTTGGATTCACTTGCCTGACAGGCTTTGACCCTTTGTGCCCATCGAGATGGTTCAGTTCAATTTCCTCAAGATCCTTACCGCCTATTGCGGTCCTGATTCAATGTATGCATTTTTCCTTGCGAAGACGCACTCACCATGAATGGTGTACCTTAGACACAGAGATAAATGTGGGCTACGTCAATCGTGTGAAGAACGAGACTCACATGATTTGAAGAGAACCATCTGGATTCTTGTTCCTCAGTCTCTCAAAGATGAAATCCATGTAAGCTATTATGCTGTCAGGGATAACCTGTTGAATTAACCACAGAACCGACCATTGGCCTCGTGGGTGAACCCGAGACGAATGAGTGCATAGAGCGTGAAAGAGGAATCACGAATCCAAGATGCACTTGATGTTGGCGAAAGTGAGAGAATTCTCGAGGTCATCTACTGAACGACATACCGATAGTCCCTATTATGGCACGTTGAACGTTAATCATGTAGAGTATGTAACCATCAACACACCAATTTCTTGTTCCACCAATGTACTCTGGTAAACTGAAGGTTGGACTCGCAACAACAGCGCCTGATTCCGGGTTATTAGGAAGCAAACAGAAACGTGCTCATATACCTTACCTGTCGGCTCATAGATCAGTAGCTTGAGCGCGAGAGCGCTTCTGTGGACGGCTTCTTTCCAAGATCCTTTATAAGTAGATTTACGTATCCAAGAATTCCAATAGTTGTTCGTAGACTGAAAATTCTTGCGCGTCAAAATGGCACGTGTGAGAGCGATCGGCACATACCACAAACAAGCGGTCAAGTAATTCCTGTGTGATAATACCTATCAGGATAATCCCACCCTTGACGGGATAAACCAAGTCTTACTTTGGTCAACACTGGATCGTCGTCAGGACGCAATTTGGCAACTCCCTTTATCACCCCTACGACACGTCAGTCTCAATGCCCCCCAAATTGATCTTGAACGTACTCTCAAGTGATACTCCGAGCTCATCGGCATGCGCTTGGGTTGGTCTGACTCGGGCAGGGGAGACTGCTTTAGGAGGAACACGGAGTACAAATGTCACACGTTGTCCCTCCTCAAGGGAAAGGTTGCAATACGCGGCAGGGCCAAGATGGCCCTTTGACGAAACATCGAGCAGATCAAGGTCGACCTCGGGGGGCAGAACACCATCGATCGTACTTTCTGCAACGAAACGCAAGTCCAGAACGAGATTTTGTGAGCTGAAAACGACTTTGTTTTGTGTGTTGAATGGGATGGTGTCGTCTACGACGAGTTTGGTGGTGTGACTGTCCCTGGCGTAGTTGAAGGCTGGTGCGCACTCGACGCGGAGGGGAAGTGTGCCACGAATAACCTGCAAGGGGGAAAAAGTAAGCCGAAACGTTGTTCTCTAGAAAGGGCTGGTACCCACCTCGACGCGCCTAATCAACCAAAAAAGCAAAGGCTTGGTGTCTCCGCCTTCCTGACGTGGTAGGAAATCTAGATGTCGTCAAGCTTTGTCGGTGCTGAAGAGTGGATGCTCACCTGTCACACAAACAACGCCCTTGTCATTGAGAAATCTAGGGTATCGACTCAGTAGTGTGAGATGGCTTCGAGAGAGACAAATCTTACTTGGTTTGCAGCACGTTGGAACTCGGAAGATAGTTCTGTTTGGTGGCAAACGGGACAGTCGGGGTGATAGAGAAATGGCCGCCCTGTCATGTTGTGAGCTGGGCTCAGCCACGATCGATGTGAACCAACCTTGTTCTTGTCAAGGATCCTAGCAAACACGGATGGGGAGTCAAAGTTGGGAATACAGTAGCTTTCCACTAGGTGCAGTGCAAGGAGAATCAGCGAATGGGCCCTATCATTGACCCAGTGTACTCACCAGAGCCATCCAAGCTGACCTACACAGAACCATCAGACTGGGTCGATAAGCACTGATTGCATAGATTTACCAGAGCTGCGGTCCTCAGATTGCCGATGCTGAAATACGTGTCAGATCGTCGAACGGGTTCCACAGTTGATCACGCATACAGGCCATGATCAGCAATTGGGAGGTAATCGCGTTCTGTGCTGGGGGTTTGGACGTTCATGATGGATGTTCTGGGCTAAGCCTCGTTAGGAGCGCTGCCAAAGTTGGCATCAGGAATACACGGTGAACATTGTTCGACTTGAACGACGAGCACAAAGTTCGTCGTCGTCACCAGGACCATCACAACATTGGCGTTGATAAAAAGTCGTCTCAACCTAGGAAATAAACGAGAAAGACTAGTCCGGAGACATTCCAAATCAGGTAATTTCTCGGCGCACGCCATCTGACCTCAGCGCATGGTCTCGGATGTCTCCAAGTCGAAATGGACGATTTGGATGTTACAGGACCGTCGACGTCGACCACCCAACCAAACGGACATTCTGGCATCACCCTCGTCCTCCCGTCTCTCCGCGCCCTCCAAGCCGCCAATGCAGGGAAGAAGTCAAAGTCCAAACAGGCCAGCGCAGAGCTCGACCAGCGGTCTAAAATTCTGAGACCAGTCAAGCTCAAGCCGCTCAAAGAGGTCTTGATAAAGCTGATTACGCAGATCAAAAAGTGAGCGTGCGTTTGGCCGTATCGGATCGTTGATGACCTGGTGTGACAGGAAAGACGACTATGCGTTTTTCATTCATCCTGTGGACCCTGCCAAGGTGCCTAGCTATGCAGACGTGATCAAAAGTCCAATGGACTTGGGCACCATGACGGTCAAGGTCACAAAGGGAAAATATCGCTCTCTCGAAGAGTTTACGGTGCGTCTGGACTGATCTTGTTTCCCATGTCTGCTCACACCACTGACAGAATGACTTTCGGCTCGTGACGACGAACGCCAAAACGTTCAACCCTCCTGGATCGATTTACCACACTGAGGCTGACCGGTTAGAACCATGGGGACTCGAACACATTGCACGCGCTTCCGCACATGTGATTGAATACGAGACAGACTGGAACATCGACATTGAACAGGACGAGGATGGCTCTACGTCACAACAGCCCGTGAATATCGATGATGAGGTCTCCACCCCGAGAGACTTGGATGGGAGCCGTGCCCCGTCGATGACGCCTGCTCCGGGACAGGCTCCGATGGTTGGGCAGGGAAGGAGAGGTCCGAGAGGCCCATATAAAAAACATGCTCAGACAGCATTATCGGAAGGTCTGGATGCGGAAGGGAGGATGCCTGGAGTCAAGGATGGCGTAGGGGTGTTTCCTCCGGGGAGCGATTGGGCAGAACTCATGATTGCACTGAAAATAAAAGGTGCAGCTCCCTCACTTTTACGTGTTGTCTCCATTAACCTACTGCTCTAGGCAAGCGGTATAAGACGAAGAAGGAACGTCTCCGATTCGAGAGAGAGGGACCACCATATCAGGCTGATGGAAGTCTTGACTATGCAGAGAGTGAGTTCATTCCTCTATTCACTGAACGCATGAATAAGTTTTTCCACATTTCAGTGGAAGATCCGTTTTCAGTTCTCAATGTACTTGTACCCGACCCTCCATCTCGCCCACAAGTCGGCCCCCTTCATCCATCTCCATCCACGACCATGCCTTCACCGATAGCCACTACAGACGGCACTCAACCTCAATTCCAGACGTCCCAACCACGAGTGTATGCACCCATGCCTGTTACCGTGCCATCTGACCGTCCTTCTCCCGTTCTCTCTACCCTCTCCAACATTCCCACACAGCCCCCCGCGACCGTCTCAACCTCTGCCCCGTCAACGCAGCCCCCTAAAAAGCGCCGTCATTGGACAATTGTGAGAAGTGCCCCTGCACGTTCACGAGCCAAAGACAAGGACGGTGATGCCACCGTAGATGAGACAAAAGCGACCTGCAAAGTTCCCCAAGACGCAGGTCCAGCCGACTATGGCACCTTTGCGACCCTCCTTGGCGAACTCGCAGCCCCTCCAGGAGCGGGCCCCGCCGACTACTCTGAACACCGACTCTTTGCGACGATACGGTCGACGGTCGAGCATCGGGGCGTGAAGCGGAAATGCAACGAGGCTGGGACTGCTACAGATGAAGAACAGGAGACGTTTTTGACGGATGAGTGCGCGGAAGAGGCATGGGACTATTTGAGGGATGTCGTGTATGGCGGTGTGGATGGGTACGCGTACGTGCGGAGTCTCGCCGAGTTCGTCGCGCCGTCCGTCTACCTCGATGAGATACGCAAGGACGAGGGTGGGGAAGGAGATGGAGACGTGGATGTGGACGAAAAGCCCGTGCTTGAAGACCGCGACGCAGCGCTCCCACTCGGTGTGCCACTTGCCCGGTACGTGGAGGATAATCTCGTGGATATGGTCGCGCGCGGGCGGCACGGCTGGTTGCGCGATGTCTTCCTTCCCATTGCAACGACCGCCAGCACCGCATTGTGCAGGGAAGGGTCTACCTCGCCTTTCCACGTACGTCTGGCTGCGCTTCCCGACGCTGCACGCACCGTGGCGTCGGTGCAGGAGTGGTATAAAGGACCGCTGGATATGGCGGCACTCATTCGGGTGCCGGAGGAGTTGACGACAGAGGGCATACTTGAGGGTGGACCCAGCGAGGGCGCAGAACATGCAGATATCGCACGCGCGCTGGCGTGGAGCGTCGGGGTGTTCGAGGAGTTGGGTAAGCAGGTGAGCAAGGATGAAGACGAAGATAAAAACGTGAGGGTGAAGGAGGAGGCGCTGGAAGATGCGCCGGCGAATACGATGGATGTTGATACGAAATCCGAGCCCGACGACGACGACTCGACTCCAACCCTGTCTCAGAACAAGCTCGAGCTTCAGGAAGATTCACTGGTCAAACGCCTCCGCCTGAACCTCCTTGCGCTCGCCAAGCGAGCACCACTAGACAAAATAGCAAAGGTGCCTGTGGAGCTCGTTCCTGAGCACATACGTGGGATCGTACCCACAACATAATGATTTGGCCATTTGCATTTTTCCACCTTCCTGTTACTGTCGCAAAGCAGTCGAACTTTTGGAATCATGGATTGGACACGAGGATGCATACATTCGGAATCTCTTGTAGTTGTTCTACAGTAGGCAAGCCTTATAAGTAACTAGTACATAAAGCCGAAACAGTTATTCAGGAACAAAGAGTTCTCTACACACATCTTCTATGTAGGGGAAGCAGCACTAAACGATACAGGGTGTTGCACGGAACAGTTGGTATACATCAGTGCGATTAGGATGCAATTATGCACGCAGAATGCGTATGCGAAAAAGCCGGTGTAGTTGCAATCGATCAACGATGTGCGTTGGGATTAGAACGGACGCGGGTTGTGCATCACCGGAGCAAGGTGGCGCCAAGGTTCGAGCATTGGGAAGGGTTGGGGATTAGTAGGGCTACCAAAAGGGCTGCGGGCATGTACCACTTGGCGGTAGGGTACAACGGCGAGGTCGGAGGAAGTAGGGATGGGGCGTACTTGTAGCGGCGAGTGCGAGTGCAAACTCTGAGTGCCGTGCATAGAGTGGTGACGCGGGCGCGCAGAGGCATAACTCTTCTTGGGTGTGAGGTCGTCAGACTTGTTTTGAAGCAGTCTGACTGCATCGCGGATACGATCCCTGAGCTCGTCCATGCGTTGTGGCTGGTACTTGTCATAACCCATCGGCCAGCACAGTTTCTTTATCCAACTCTCCATGATATCGGGTGACCATTGTACGCCATTGAGCTTGGTGCCATGGCGGAGCATGGCGACGATATCCACTGGATCTTCCTTGCGATAACGGACGAGTTTGAGGGCGACGCCCCAGAACATGGTCACGCTGATCAGGACAAGGCCCGGAGATGAATAAATGGTGTTCATCTCCACGTTGTTGCGCTGTTTAGCGTCATAGTAGATCGGGTCATAGATAAGACCCTGGGGACTGCGAATGTGGGTCAGACGCCTTGCCGATATGAAATCAGAAATGAACTGACTCTCGGGCAAACGGGAGCGCAACGTCGGGGTCGGCATTCATCCAGTCTGTGCTGGAGGACGTTCAGGATGGACGTCGTCGTTGGTAGGGGGGACATACCCGATGCGGAATCTGAGCGCGGTTGCGTTGATGCACGACTGTAGGCGTTCTTCGGCATCGTAGACGCCCTTTTTGCGCCACTCGTGTCCGAACGCTCGTCTAATGTAATCGACGTCGCGGGTCGTTCTGCGCGTGGAGGAGGTGGACAACAGCGGGTGAAGGATCATGACTGCGCCGCCATGGACGAAGAGACGGATCTGGCAGCCAAATACTTGGATAGTGCGCTGCTGGAGGTCGTCGAGGAGATCGTGGAGCATCTTGCGGGAGAGCTGAGCGTCATTGTGGGACTGCATCGTGTTCGACAACGAGGACGAAGACCAGCGTTCATTTAAAAGGCCAACGTTATTGTTGTCGACGAATCAGGCTCAGCTACTCAAATTAGCTTGCAATGCTGTCCGCGGTCATGCAGGGCATCAGACCAATCGATGCGTACTCGGTCCACCGCATCACTTCGGGTCAGGTCGTCATAGACCTCCAGTCAGCTGTCAAGGAGCTCGTCGAGAACAGCCTCGACGCGGGCGCAACATTCATAGGTGTGTACATCCTTGGACACACGACCGCCGACCACAGCATCCCTAGAGGTCCGATTCCAGAATTATGGGCTCAAGACAATCGAGGTCGTCGACAACGGATGTGGAATCGCACCAAAGGACTACGACAGCATCGGTCTGTCAACTCCATCTTCGTCGCTCATTCATTGACTCTATTCACAGCACTCAAGCATTACACGTCAAAGCTGTCGTCATTTGAAGATTTATCGCGCGTCCTTACTTTTGGTTTCCGCGGAGAAGCCCTGTCCTCCCTATGTGCCCTAACTGATGGGTTTACCATCACGACAGCAACTTCCTCTGAAGCGCCAATGGGGACTGTCATCGAGATGGACAGAAACGGAAAAGTGCAGTCAAAGTGCAAAATTGCCCGACAGGTGTGTCATCCTGTTGTCCATTCGCCGACATACTCACGTACTACAGAGAGGGACAACCGTCACGGTCTCAAACCTATTCAAGTCACTTCCTGTGCGCCGCAAAGAGTTTGAGCGAAACACGAAGCGCGAATTCCAAAAGGCGCTGAATCTCCTGCACGCGTATGCGCTTGTGCCGTGTGCACTGGAGAACAAAGGGGTGAGATTCACGGTCAGTAATCAGACCGAAGGCGGGTAGGTG
>JBBPSB010000409.1:0-20091 GCA_038093375.1 Xerocomus brunneocitrinus
GGTATATCAACTTCTTCATCCCTCCTTCCATTTTTTCACCACTGTTCATTCACACTAAATCATGTTTTAGCTTCAAGTTTGTGAGGTAAACAAGGTTTCTGCCGGCATCGCGCGGCACTCATCTAGTAGAGTAGATCCATCGACAGTAAGCGACAAAATGTGAAGGATTAGACCTTGTGTAGTACCATAGGAAATTTACAAGTAACCGAGTTCAGAATCATGACTTGAATCACATGAAAAGTCTGAATTAGGTGAGTCATCGTCCTCTTCAGAGCTATCCTCCACTTCCTCTTCGAATTCTTCCACGCTGCTCTGCCAATCCTCCACCTCTTTCTCATCGTCAGGGGAGCCTACCTGACCTGGCGTAACTGTGACTTCTGCGGAAGATCCTCCAGTATCAGCGGCGGATGTTGTCGATGAGCTCCAGCGACCATAACTAAAATTCACTGCAGCCTCGGTGTTTCGCCATTGATGCGTATACACATGACCTACTGCCTCGCCCCAGTGATAACGAAGAAGCATATCCCGGTCAACAAATCTGTCGCGGAGATGACTACATTGCAATTCTGAATGGTGTCATGGCGACTTACCTGTTGACATAATAATTTTTCCAATCTTTTGCATCCTCAGCAATCCGCGATACAGAAATACCATCGGAACGAAGTCCTCCTGCGGAAAATCTGGGGATCAGGTGGCAACCTCTCAGGACGTCATCCGGGTTGACAAATCCAAAGGCACCGGGTGCTGACATGGGCATAAATTTTAGAGCTTCCAGGGCGCTCTGCGGCCATCCTGCAGGCTCTTCCAGTTTTTCAAACCAACGCACCCACAGACACTCTACGGGGCGTTCTCGATAATCCCTGGAACCAATGCCTGTATAGATGACATCAGTGTGAAAAATCCCAATGACGCGTGCGTAGCGGAAGGGGTGGTCGTTCGTCTCTCCGTGTGAGAGCATCATAACATCGCAATGGTCAGATTTTGGTTTGATGATGTCTGTTTCCCTGCGCAAATCGTAAGTGGTGAAATTGACCCGGAAGGTTTTATGGCGGTAAATGCGGTTTTTGTGGATAATCACATGGCTAACTGCAAGCAGTCGTTCACTGTCGGTCATGGAGTCAAGGTCTCCAATGACTGGCGCCTGAGAAGCAGAGTCGGACTCATCAAAACTTGGGAGCCTGTGATGAATTTCTACTATGCGTCGCAGCAGGTGTGATTTGAGATCTAAGATGAAATTCTGGGAAAATGAGGACCTTATTCGTTGCGTTCTGGGATGTATCATAGGACGAAGCAGCCTACCTTAGCAGCCGGATCATCAGAGTTACGCTGCGCAAAGGGCATCAAGTCCTCGGGATGGTTGTATGAACTGCCAATGTAGTGGTGGCGCTTGAGTATATCTTCCGGCAAACCTTCATCGGCACGAAGTACAGATGGAATTTGTGCGCGAATCCATTGAATACGATCTTGACGACGCTCGATGGCGGTCAACTGCGACACATACTTTTTGCGGCTTGTTCTGATAAAACGGCCCTTGCTAGTTCGATGTTCAAGCTCGCCCTAAAAATTGGTTAGCACCAGAATCTAATGTGTAGAATTTATACTATACTATCTGTGTGGAAAATGAATCCGTTGTGCCATACATCCTGATGTGCGCAGTATAGTCCCCAAGGGCATGTAGTTTGTACGTCTGGAGGTTGAATACCTTCGGGCGTCGTGAGGTGCATGCTTGCGAGCTAGGAGGACGAGCCATGGCTGAAGATTGCCTAGCATCCCGTCTCATGCGACTCTGCGCTTCTTTTTGGAGCTCTTTCGTCTGAAACGCTGCGCATGTTGCTGACTTAAAATCACGAAGTAGATTGGCCAGTTGGATAGTGACAGCCTCCATTATATCCAAGGTTTCATCCGTGTGCAGGCGGAGTTTCGCAAGCCCATGCCAATGGCACAATACGAACAAAAGTCGCAATACGCTGTGATTATGAGGCTCCGGAAAAAGTCCTTCAAACACTGGTATTGCGCACTACAAACCAAAGGGCAGTTAGATATGAGATCATTCGACGACAGAATACAACAATATCACCTGCAAAAGATCTTCGAAATCTCGTGCGGTCGTTCGCTTCATCTCAGAAACGTTTTTCCTGAACCGTCGAATGGTATCACGGCCAAATGTTGGCACTTGGCGGTAGCTGGTGGCAGGTCAGGTTTGAAGTACCAGCACCTCAAGAATAGTTTCGGAAGTCTTACCGACGATCTAGCTCTGCGATCCCAGATCCTCTTTGACTATCCAAAATCCTGAGTAAATGGAGGAACAAGGCTTTCCATATTCCGAGTTCGAATTCATGCAAGAAGTCGACCACGAGCATGCGAAAAAAGTCAAAGCCAGTATGACCGAGTCTGGCGGAAAATGCATTCTGTAAAACTACATGTAGCCAAGCTTAAACCTAGTCACTAAATCGCAACGTACAATGGTTGGAACCAGCGATTCGGACTTCAATATATCTTCCACCCGGGTGTTGTCAACTGCATAATTCTGTTGATAGATTAGATTACGCGCCATGGACACCTTATCCCTTCTCTCTTCGGAGTCGGAACGCGAGAGTAATCCACGTTGCAGCATGTCATGGCCTGTGGCAACCAGTTCAATCCGTGATTTTGGGATGGTACAACGTGGACATGGGCATCCGCCTAGATTTCTCACATTGGCGATGAGGACTCTGTTTAAAGCGAGTTAAGCTAAAACCGAACAATGCAATCTAAACAGCCTACTTTTCAGGATAGTCAGCCGAATACGTGAAGATTCGTGGATATAACCGCCTATCCGTGCCATCACCACAAGTTATAACCATTCCATGTTCGTACGCCGTGACGAAGTCGTTGTCAAGCAATTCTAGCCATTGTGCATGGAAGAGTTCCCTGTTACAATGCGTGAAGAATGAATTACCAGGTGGCTTCGTTCCGGTATGATCTGTTGCAAAATCGTTGAACTCGTCGGGTAACTATGTGAATATTAGCAATCAATCTCCACTCTCCAGCTTTATCATGGCGCTTACGGACTGAAAATACGCAACATGCATGCAAAGCTTTGAGGATGGCTGGCCTCTCGTGTATTTGGACTCGTTGCCAAAATACATATAAACCGGCCAAAGTTTCGATTCTCCAAATGTTGTAAGATGGGTTGAGTCGGACCAGAACATCAATCCAAGGATGCGGCGAGGCAGATCACATCCAGGTTCTCCGGGTGATACCTGCAGCTGTTCATGTGCCTCGAGAAAGCTACGTGACGTGAATAGTTCGCCGTACAGCCGTACGCTAGCAGTCTTGTGTGGAGGGTGCCAGCGTAACTCATATGGCTCGTAATGAAATTGGGAATGGTGGTTTGGATTCGAAAGGCTGTCCCGTATAACGGAGAGCAAAGGACGGAAGTGAAAGTCGGATACAGAGTAAGGCTTGGGACCGGGATGTTGACATCGCTGATGAAATGGAACGGAAATAGTGACTGCGGTCTGAGTCCATCCAGAAGAGCCATTTGCCTCCTCTTGGCCCTCATTTCCCAATTTGCGATCAATGGCAACCCATTTCGTGTCCCGGATATCGTCTGTGCAGAAATCTGGACTCCTGATGATCTCGAGCAACTGCTTAAAGCTTTTTCTCGATTTCTGGCTGCCCTGGTTCCAGTACCAGTCGCCAAGCAAAAGCGAGTTTTTATTCGGATAAGGGTGGAAGGGGTTACCAGCATGAGTACCATTCAAGCGCCGTGTGGGATGAACGACAGACGGTGGGTCATTGGGACCATGAGATGGGACAGTCTGGCGGTTATAAATTCGGTAGAGTCCAAAATCATTGCGTTGAGTCTGCAATACTCGGTGCGAAGGGGGAACTGGTACTTCTGGAGTCGGAACAGTAGGAGTCGTTGATGTGGGGTCGGTTTCAGTGAAACATGAGAAACGGCCTGGTTCTGAATCAAAGTCGGATTCACAAAATAGGGGAGGTGAAATAGGTTCCGGGAGAACATCTCTGAAGCGTACGGGAGGTTGTCTGTGTAATCTCCGCGTTCGTCGTTGGGCTAGAGGCAGGGGGTTGGAGCAATCTGTCTCGTTGTTGGCAACTGGGATGCTAGCATTTGAGGGTAGCTATAGCGTGGATTTAGATAGGCTTAACTCAAGTCACTGGTCGGTTGGATCAAGAAAGCTTACCGCGTCGTATGTCGTCTGGGTGTTCAGGTCCTCGGATTCCAGTGGTGAATCAGCAGTGTTCTGGGATGCGACTTGGTGATCACTAGTACAAGTGCGCATCTTCTTGCGTCGATAAACTTCCTTGGCCAACATGAGGGCCCCTGCCAACCGTTTTTTACCCTTTGAGCATATCTTCTGATGTCTGCTTAGATGGGCTAGGTCAGTAAATGCTTTGTTACATGTGCATGTGGCTAAGAATGTCGGATGATCTTCCATTACCGACTGTTGCTGGTGGACGTCGAATTTAGTGGAGTTGCCTGCGACGCTCGAGGTCGCGCACTCGCGCACCAAATTAGGTCACACTGGCAGATCGGGTGACGGCAACATCAATTGTTTGAACCAGGTTAGCCGAGGGGCACAGTACTAGTCTGCGATGGTCCCAAGTACGATAAGTTTGTTAAGTAACTAACTATGTACACACAATGTGCAAGTGAATATGGGGTGTCTCCTGTTGCATCCATCGCCGTCGCCGTCTCTCTGGCAGTTCCTTCCGCCTCCGTCGAACCCCAACTCGTCCCTGTGGTGCATGAGGATGTGCAAGGAATGGGTATGGATGGTGACACAGACGATGTCGAATGCAATCCCCATGGCGTCGAGATTAAGGGGGAGTGGCCAGGACTGCTGTATCAGGCCCTCGCTCGAAGGGAAGAGAGTGAGTGTGAGGACACGTAGTGAGCAATTGACGCAACTAGACAAAGAAAATCATCAGCCGTCACCACCACCTGACGACGACTTACCTGATGGATCCCCAGTGCTACTGACACCACCCGAACCTCCCGACGAGTCCCCAAGACGAGGGGACGATGGTGCGCACACCGAGCGTCAACAGCGATATGCTGACAAAATTACTTGCTGTCTTCCCATCGTTCCCTCGTTGTGGCCATGACATGCTGTGTGTGCGGTCGTGCACGCGTCAGCGTTGGCGTCCTTGCGATGTTGTTGGTGGTGACAGGTCCCATCGTCCCTTCGTTGTGGTGGCATCTTGGTTGCAGACATCGCGTTGGACTTGTTGATGGTCGGGGTGTGGAGACGGTGTCGGGTGTGTCGAATGAGCCTCTGAGCTCGTCGATAGCTGGAGGGGACGAGGCAGGTGCGGGCAAACGCACAGCCCGCGTGTCATTGTCGTGTCCTATGTCACATGGTGCGGTTGCGCACGCGTTGTTGTTGTTGTTGTCCTCATGGTGCCGTTGGTGTGGTGTCGACACGTTGTGTGGTGGGATGACCAGAGGTGGTGAAGGTGGTGATGACTGGGTGCGGTTGCGTACGTGCCTGGACTGCTTGAGGATGATGCATGCTTCGATAGATGGAGATGGATCGTCGGGTCGGTGGGATCGAGTGTGAGAGTCTTAGTCAGCAGTTCGACTTGAAATTTTGCCGAGTCCACATTGCAGGTCAGTTCCAAACCACTCACTCGCATGGCCCAACCTCCGCGACTCATAATGTAGCACAACCGGATTGCCTCAGCCCAGCCCATTCGCCACCCATTCACCGGATGCGGTCATGCCAACCTGCAGCAAACATGGTGCGTGCACTTTGTATTCACTCCCACTTGACTGACAATGACGCTCTTATTGCTCCACTGCGTCCGTTCGCCTGCCACCACCCCCACTCGACTTTCCATTTGCGTGCGCATGGAATCACACTCGAAGTCCTATGGCGCAACGTTGTCGATAACCCGGTGCCACCAACGACATCATGATGATGCCAACATACGTGCACTACCACTCTGGCCATCCCACCACCTGACCACCCACAGCTTGATGCCGCAGTGTCGTCTACTTGCGCGACGCTTGCGTTGCCGAGGACAGGGACGTGATCAGGACAAGGAGGTGGCAATGATGCGCCCGACGACTAGGACACATCAAGAATGGGGACACGACCACGACCACAATCACGACATGACCAGGGCGAGGAGGCGCATTGAGGACGGGGACACAGGCACGATGATAAGGGGATAACAACATACACGACATCGGGTACGAGGGCGATGAGGATGAGGCGACAACAACGAGGGGGTGATGACAAGGACGCCTCTTGTTTTACTTACACACAAATCTATTTTTTTTCGTGATTTTTAAATGTGCGACCGCACGGCTGAGGGATTCTAAGTACTCGCTAAGTCGATTCAAGTGCTCACTAAGTACGCGCTAAGCTGTCCCAAGTATAAGGATCTACTTGGGTCACTTGGACACGGTTAGCTCGGCAAGCGCTGTCAAGCACCGCCAAGCGCTCGCTAAGAGCTGGTCCCATTTGCTGATAGGCTAGTAATCTCACAGCCACGCCAGATGCTGTAGCCTATACAACTTGGGCCTAGGCTAGTAGGCTATACTTAGTAACTCAGTTCCCCATTCCAGATCCCGGCTGCTAGCAGCCCGCAACCCTAGTGATTCAGGTAAGTGACAATAAATAGAAAGCAGGGGAGACATTGGAGCGAGTAGAGCGGGCATTGGACAGGCAGGTGAGTATGGGAGGCAGTCCGTGAAGTCCGCGAAGTGCGGGAAGTGCGGGAAGTACGGGAAGTACGGGAAGTGCAGGAAGTGCGGGCAGAGTGAGCAAAGAACAGAAAACTTGTGTAGACTTGTTGTCATTGATAAGTTGAACCCAATCGTGCATCTGACGTGGAATTGGTCATTTCCCATAAATCCTGTGCCAAGTTACGGTAGTCGTACATCACTGGCAACCGTAGCATAAGCTCAGGATGCACAGAGTGGACTAATAGTCGCACTATCAATCCTACCGACACAAAGTAAACCATGGGATTCAAGTGTGAACAACTTGGATCATGGCGATGCGGTTAGTAGCTGTTTTAGTTCCCAAAAATACACACCCCTATAGTTAGTAAGTTCGTAAATGGCAATGCTGCTGCGCATTCTTCACACTCATCTAAGTATATTAGTAATAAGCTAGGACTGAAGTGGATCTTGAACGTTTGAACTCCAAACTCTCATCTGAGTCCACGATGTCTGCCCCTTCGTCCTATGGAATTCCCCGTACGGCTGTAGAAAGCCTTACTACTGTTGACTCACAACATACCGGGGGTCGTGGACCAGGCTCCCGACTTGCATCCTTCCCTCTCCGAAAACGCTCGCTCGACTATTATACAATGCTTCACGCGCCTATTGGAGATGAAACTTCACCTCACCTTACGAAGAGACCGAAGGTACTGAAAACTTCTGTGGGTACTTTGAGTCCAAATATTGCTCACAAGCTACTGACTCTCACCCAAAGTTCGACACCAGTCGAAGCTTTGAAGTTAGGGACCATATGCATAAGTGCATGCTTGATCTCGCTCAGATGAGTCAGGAGGTGTACGCTGCAAAAATGCAATACCAGCGTCTTCGGATGCGAGAACTAGATTTGATGAAAATCGTCATGGAAGGCGAGTTAGAAGAAACCCAGGGACACCTCAGTCGGATGGAGGTTCAAGTTGGTCAAATTCACAAAGACCTGCCCAACACCCGGCGGGCGATATTGGGAAGTAATGCAGAGCAATGGGGCCACATCATTCCCAGGTTGGGATCTCGGGGTAGTGCCTGTAGTGGGAGCGCTGGGAGTGAGTCAGAATATGAGCAGAGTGGTTCTGAGTGACGTTCCTCCGTTTCCTCCGTCTCTCCAAATCTTTGTAAGTCGTTTACCGGCTGTATTTCCTTGTACTTGCTTCGTTATGTAATCCTTATCATACCCATTCAATTGCGTTGAAAGATCGGCGCTGCGACAAGTAAAACACAATGCCCGCGGGCACCATTCTCACAAAAGATACGTACAGAGCAACCCTTAGAGTTACCATACGATACGCACTACCGTCATGTACATAACTGTCAAACAAGGGGCGAACGCCCTACTGGACAATAAACGAGGATGGAAAAAAAAATCAAGTAAAATCTGTGGTACGTGTTCAGCACAAACGGGGTGCAGCAAGCATGCGGTCGGCAAACGTACACAAGTATCCCCATCCATCAAATTACTGCATACTTTGAGTCTTTGATGGGCCCGGGTCAATCGCAATGGTATCAGTCTATTTCTTAATTATGTGCAACGGGGTGAGAACTCGATGTGTTACCAGTGTCGTACTATGTCTGTATGGAAGGTGATTTCCCAAAGTTGTATTTTTGGCAGTAGCGGCGATCATTAAGTCGCTATCCTGTGACGGCAATTGTGGGGCCACACAGCACTTGGGCGACTGATCACACTGCTGCGTCTGCTGCGACTTAAGGTTACAGCAATCTTACTTCCACTAGATCTTCCCAGAACTTGAATGCCACATTGCATTCATCACCTCTATCAGCCATGAGGCGACTCAAATGACTCGTGGTACTGGTACTACCTGACTCTCTTAAGAGGCTTCCAAATTTCCCCGACGCCGCACCAGAACACTCGAAATGTCCGCCGACTTTAATCAAGCGTACGGATCCTTCGGAGAGGTGCGTGTCCACCCACCTGACAGCCTTCAACTCTCATTCTTCGCTTGTCTGGCAGTACAATGAGCACGGGTTTGGTTTCGGACTCTATGATACTTTCCGCGAAAGTATCGCTGCCCCTCACGCCGGTGTGGTCCCCGCATCTGATTCTGTAGTATCTGAACCCCCCTACTACCTCGCAACACAAGGAGCGTCATCGCCAGCAACGACACGAAGTATCAGTCGGTCCACATCTCGGAGCCTAGTAGCGGTCTCAACGAGTGGCAGAGACCGTCAGAGTCGCCACCAGAGTCGCCGCGATAAGGGGGCCCGCAAGAGCGACCTCCTACCCGAAGACAAGCGGAATGTTGATCTGGCGGCGGACCTCCTCGTCCTGGATGCCATCACGATAGGGAACTGGGACAACATACTAAATCCCAATCACCTAAATCGAGCCTGCGAGATCACTCAGCATGGTGGGTCCTGATCCAATTCTACCAGTATAATATCATCGAGCGATTCCAGTGACGCGTTGGGACGATCAAATACAGCAAATAGTAAGTCGAGCGGCTCCGATCCCCGTCACTCAAACTAAGCAATGGTTTCATAGCTCCACAACCATTTTTACATGTTCAGAACCAAGATGGCCAAGGAGGCAATCCCTTACGCGGAGATGTATGATCTATCTGCAGTCGTCCTCGCTCACAATCAACTTAAGCAAGAGTCAATCTCCGTTCACGATTACTGCGAGCGCATCCTTGACGCTGAAATGTGGCCAACCTATTATTTGCACGAGCATGACCTGTCCACTGTAAGTATTTGTTAAGCATCAATGTTTCGCACCGTTGACGAAATCGCAAGGGAAAATTCAAACTATTTGCGAACCATATCCTCTTACAGTTTCATACCGACTTCTGGTACACCAACCATGGCTCCCCAGTTTGGCGTCAAGACGATATTCCATGGGACTCAACCCCCCTCCCACTCTTGTCTGTTTCGGCAGCCGCGGTAAGTCTCAAATCTGATGATTGAGAAACAATCTGATGTCAGCGGCCATTCCAGTTGGCCTGCGCCCTCCGCCGGGTGTACCAGCCGGGTTCCAAGTCATCAAAGTCAAAGCGTCAAATGCAACGCTACTCATCGGAATACATTCAGCTCGAAAAGCAAATCTCGGAAGGCATGAGAGAGGTATTACTCCGCCATCAATCGGAAGAGACCAGAAATACATTCAAGCTGATGTTAGTTCGGCTCCACGCTGACGGGCTGTAAGTGAAACTATCTACGGGTCTGTTCCTACTTACACATTGGCAATAGGAAAAAGCGAAAGGATTCCAAAGGTGGACAGAGAGGCAACATTTATATTCCGTCCGCATTAGAGATTATGTCTTTGGAACACGCTCAGTTACCCAGCGTGTCTCCCCAAAATTTGACTGCCTCGAGTTCGCAGGCGTCCACCTCGTACCAGAATCCAGGATGGGTGTTGACCCCGCTTTAATGTCATGTAGTGTTCTCCATTCGATTGTACTTATACTTTGCCGATCAGCAAAAATGTTTTTTTCCGACTGCATTATAAGTTGATAGACTTGCTTATGATCCCTCCACATCCTCCTGATTGCTACCGTCGTGATCGTCGCCATTTTCCTTTAGGCTAAGTCGATCCACCTTTTGACCATCATTCTTGGGGACACTCCTATCACTGTTAAACTGCGCGGATAGCGTCCGCAGGTCCCACTCTGCGAGACAGACATCACGTGCAACATCCCAGCAAATGACCCAACTACTTTTAGTTGCGCAGGGTGTGCACGAAGCGTAATCGGGATAACCGATCGATCTCTTAGTTTGGCGGCACAGGTGTCTTTGTGTACGATTCACAGGTTCTGTCGGATGAGGTGGATGGTGAAGCAGACAGAGTAAATTGACCTTACGGGACAAGGTGCACGAACCCTCCAAGCCCTCTCAAACTGTGAGCCCTGTCGACTGTCTTGATAAGCCATGAGTAGAAAGGTCGGAGAGACGTTGGAAGGCTGGGAGAGGGAAGGGCCGAGAGCGCGCAAGCAAGCCATGTGCAAGCGTACTATAGACGCGTCGGGTGAGAGGAAATGCCAGAAGTGATTTGCAAGTCTGATCCAAAAATGATACAAGTGGATAATTAGGTCAACGGCTTGGAGATTGTGAATATCGTCGATGGCACGGTATTGTATGATGTTAAACAACAGATCGTATGGGAGGGCGCTAAGGGACATGAAGCAGTAAAATGATGTGGATGAAGGAGAAGCGAATGGTTGGCCGTAAATCGGAGACAAGTGTAGGCGGGGAGGAGACGAACGCGGATCAAGCTTGGGATATGAGAAACGGCGAAGGTCAAGTTGCTTTATGCATTATATTTTCGGATGGTCCAAATCTGTGGCAAGCCTTATGACGTCTTGAGCAGTGGTGAACTGGGGGACGAGACCAAGGGCGTCCATTTCGTGCATGCGCTGGAGAGCGAGCTCGAGGCTCTCTGAGGTGGTAGCACGTCTGACGATGAGGGCGTAGGTTTGTGCGTCCGGTTGGATACCCTGCTTTTTCATCGTGTCCACGACCTGCCACATGGTATCTGCCAAAGCCCATCTGCACGCCTAAAAAGAATCAGTACACTGCGTGGTCGGAGAGGGTTGGGCTCACGTGCAAGAGGGAATGGTAGGAGTTACGATCCGGTAGTATCCCCATGGCAGTCATGCCGTCGTCGACGGCCCAGGCCTCCAAGGGAAGTCCCTCCTGGGCGATACATGTGAGTAGGGCGTTGTAAATGACGAGGTTGGGCTTGACGCCCTCTGTTTTCATGTCGCGGACGAGCCGCAACATTAGTATGAGGCGCCGACTTGCCCTGGCATGACTGAGAGCCTCCGTCTGAAAACGAGTGTCTGGACAAAGTGCAGACGACAGCGAGCGCCGAAAGCGATTTGGACGTGGCTTGAGGAGAAGTTGGAGCATCCTATCGGACATAGCCACAACTGGTGCGCCTTCTGCCACAACCACGACAAGTATTTCTTGGTTTTGTATCGTGGCACGTCCTTTCGCACCGCAGTGCTCAGATTCTAACAAATCATATCCAGTCCTACTCAGAGGCTATCCTCTCTCGTCGCGGTCCGTTGGCCAGCTTGCTGCTCACATGAAGCGCAAGCTCTCCAAAACACAGACCCTACAAACAGATATCCAGCAGGCTGCAGGCAAGCCTATATATATTATGCGTTATATTGCCAACCATTCCCTCATAGGTGCTATTATGGGCCAGGATGTTTCATGGCTCTCCGCCTGAGTGGTCAGCTCTTGTTCGGTGTCGTCCGAATATATAGCAGAAAAACAAAATACCTTTTGGATGGCTATAACGAGGCTCTGTTGAAGATTAAAATGGTTTAGATCTCCCATTTCTCCATCTCTGCCCAAGTAACCTCCTGTTTCAGGCATTTCGTCCAGGTGTGGTCGACATGACCGAGGACCAACTAGCTGTCGACCGAAATGCCATCACACTCCAAGGTGGACACCTCGACCTGGATGTTCTCATTCCGGACATCAACCGGTGCGCCTCCTCTCCCAACGCACGACGCGTCTAACAATGACACAGGGACATCGACTTTGAAGATCGCATTGCCGAGCCTCAAGGACACCATGTCGCCCATCAGGCCGACATCACACTTCAGAACGCCGAGGATTTCCAACTCGACTTAGACGATGCGGGTTATGGTTTTGACCTTGGTCCCTCTGATAGTATCGGCTCGCAGCCTGCAGGACTTTGGCGAACTCAACCTCGCTCTTGATTTCTGCGACGGCCCAGTCAGTGCCAAGGATGGAGTCAGTGCCGCCGCTGAGAGCGTCGAAGTCTGAAGGGATGCTCCAACACCACGGAGTGCGCATGAGTCTCTAGACTCGGCTATCATAGGGCGTAGATGTGCGGCAGACAAGGATATAGACGTCTTTTCCTACGGAAGCAGGGGGGCGTCTGAGCACCCATTTGGTGTAGAGATGGACATTGATATGCCATTCGGCCCGGACCTCGCAGGTGCAGACTTTGATCTTGGACTCGATTTCGGTGACGGGCTACCACCAGAGTGCGAAAAGACGCCAGGCCAAATGCCTCCCCCTCATGGTTCTGTAAGTTTGTTTTCTGATTTCGTTGAACATGATGCTCACTTTAGACCAGCCTCTCCCCTCACAGAACTTCCTAAAACCCCGCCCCCATTTGACATCAATGTCACCCCTCGCGTGGCCCAACCAGTCCTGTCCGAAGAACTGGAACCAGAACTAACCGAGGCGAAGCGGAAGCCCAAGGGAAAGAAGCAAGTTATCGACTTTGTCATCGAACTGGCGGATGGTCCCGGAGCTAGACCAGGTCGTGGACTGGGCGCCCAAGACATCAGTGTCATTCTCGCCGTGCAGCACTTCCTTCCATGCTCTACCATGGCCGTGCGTCCTATGGGAACACGCGATGACCCCCTCACTCACTTCTTACCGAAAAAAGTCACACCGGAAGGAACATTCTTTAATGCTGGCCCTCCCGGTCTGGCACCCGGAAGAAACCACGCGTCGAGGAAAGCGTACACGAAGAAGAAGAGGTTGAGCAAGGAAGACGCGACGCTAGCGCCGCACAAAGCCTTGCCATCCCGAGTGAAGCTCTTGGCCGTGCCAGCTTCGCCCCAGAGGGCGGATTCGACTTTGGTGATGTAAATGGAGGAGCAAATGATTTCCGAATGGATATCGGTGGTGATTTCCCTGTGGCGCACGATGAAGTGGCTGCTGAACGTGCGAGAAGTGTTGCACAGTCGGAGAGGAGCCAAATGTCGACTCCTGCGATCGATGCGGAGGAGGGAGAGGGAACTTATGCGGGCGTCAGTTCTGCTATCGCTGTCTTTGACTTCCAGTCTTCTCAAAGTCAAGAGTTGGCCAACGAAGGCGAGGGCAAGGGTTATAGCAAAAACACCGTGAAAGCCCTAGGGATTGTCCCCAGGGAGTTGCAACCCGAGGATGATGAGGAAGAGAAGATGATCAACTTTGCCCAGGTATCTCACAAAGCATCTAGGCGCGCGACGTTGGCGTTCTTCTTTGAGTTGCTTGTACTTGGGACGCGAGATCGCGTCAAGCTGTCCCAGAGTGTCCCCTTTGAAAACATCGAGGTTCGGGCCAAGGACAGGCTTTGGGATGGCTCAACTGCCAATGGTGATTTCCGCGATGATCTCGGTTGTCCCCTTTCACTCAAGCTTGTAACCCAGTCAAAACCCACAACATAGTTAGACAGCGTACATAGTACAAATTTATACAAATCTTAATCACCTTGCTTGACAAGGCCATCAAGGCCGACCATGACAACATCCCCCTCTGCCAATACGCTCTCGAACCCAAGCGTGCACTCAGGGCCATTGATCTCGCGCTCGCACTCTCTAGAGCCTGTCGGGGACGCAAACCGCTTTGTATCGCATCCCGGCATCATGTCTGATGATGGCAGCAGCGTCCAGGATACGATCCCCAGCGGTGGCCCCGAGGACCTCTCCGATCACAACGCCTCTAGCGTGTGCTCTCACGCAGACCGCATCTGCTCACATTCCTGTAGCCCCGATTCAATTACGGCGACGGACGCACGCCAACGTCCGTTCCGCCTCGACAGTCATTGGACACCCCGAACTCGCACCCTCATTTCCCCCCGTTTCAGCGTCCTCGCGCAACATTGAGACAGTGTCCACAAGTGCTGCTAGCAAATCTGCCCGAACAAGGCTACATGTGCCGAAAATAGATTCGAATGTCCAGTCTCCATGCACAGTTGACGGCGTGGAAATAACTTTCCCTCTATTTATCCCACTCTATCATCCATGTGCGTACTTTTTGCTTGTTCTTTGTTTTATCGTATCTTATTGACATGTAGTACTAATCTCTCTACGGACGGTGCTGGACCATCGACACCGACTAATTCCCAGGAGTTGATGCCCCCATCATGAACGCCATCTGACCAAGAGTCTGGTGCACAGCATTTGTATCCAACCGCAGAGACACAGCTCCCATCCATGCGTGATGCCCTCGAGGCAGCACGATTATGAGAAGAGAGATTTTGCGTCGAGGCCAAGCAAGCAAACAAAGCTTGTGACGAACTCTGTTGGCGATGGAACGGGGGTAGGGGTGCGTGGAGAAGAAGAGCGGCCAAGGTGCGTCTGGAAGCCTTGCTTTCCATGCACCGTCCGACTTAAACATGGCAGCTCCAAGCCCAAATACAAACCTGATGCAACAGGTGCAGGTATATGCAGCCGCCACATTGTTTCCGTCAGTCGGGCTTTTCCTCGCCGACGTTGCCCCATGCACATGCATCGCCACCATTGCCACATCCCGGACTGGCGCCGTTTCCGCTCCCGCCTGCGATGCAGATGCAGAATTCGGTGAGTCCACCGGCGCACGCGGGGTCGACGGCGACAGCGTGCCGACAAGAGCACCTCGGACGTGTCTGGGCTGCCCCTCCCATCCTGCCATCGCACAAGCGTGCGAGCACACCCCGCTGTCGCACGAGCGCGCAAGCACGCACATGTACGTAGACTGTCGTGTCTGCATGCACACACGTGCTTGCTCACTCGCCCACCTTCACCCATCCACAAGTCCGTGCGCCACACAGGCTTAAGCTTATACCCCTTGATCTTGTACTTACCTTATTATAGCAGCCTTACATTTGTTTGTATTGTTCTGATGGTGTGACCATTAGGAAGCTGCCCCCTGGCCATCAAAAAATAATCATGCCAAGGGACTGATAAGTTTTTCCACTCATTTACCAATTAATTGCAGCTTGAAAGAGTACTTTCATTGGCATGTCCTTCTTCTACTATTTGTTCATATGGTTAACTTTCTGCTGTCCCCCTTACAATTGTTGATATTCCCTGATCTTGCAGTTACCTTGTTATAGTAGCTGTACATTGGTTTGTAGCTTGAGCACCAGGATGCTGACTCTTGAGAATGCTGAACAAATCATGCCAAAGGACTGATAGGTATTTCTAATCATCCACCAAGTACACCAGCACTGAGATAACTTTTTCATTCATACATCTTTCTTCTACTATTTGTCCATATCCTTAACTTTCAGCTGCCCACATTGTAATTGTTGATATTCCCTGATCAGGCACTTAACTTATTGTATCAGCTTTATATTTGTTTGTAACATTCATCTGGGTATATCAGTTCCCCACCAATTTCCTGATGAAAGCTCTTAGCTCATCGTTGTCTACCCATCTCCGCCATCACTCTGTTATAAGCACCATATTTCTGTGTTCAACGCCAGCACTTTATTGTATACCATCCAACCTGCGTGAGTGTGCGATATCACTTTCCACCTTGCTTGGCTCTCATTATTTATGTCCTCTTCCTTACTTTATTCTCCTGTTGCAGTTCTGGTACGTCTTTCCTTACTCTAGAAAGTGTCCGTATCCACCAATTTCCCCCGTACTTTAGACCCTCCCGGCGCTTCTGCCAACAATATACTACCGCCTGTCTTCCTTTTTTTCTAGAGTTCCCAGCGGCCTCGTGTTGCCCTTTCCGTCCCGCCGTTGCCCTTTCCCTGTCCTCAGGTTGTCGTCGTCGCTTCATACTTCCTTCCCCCTCGCGTTCCCACTCACTGCCACCTTTCTTTCACACCCTCTGTCCCACTTCTGCGTCGTCCCATCTACCCATAATCGTTGAACCCCACTTTACTGGATTGCGCGGCCAATTCTCTCCCTTCCCTATCTTCCCAACGCCGTCTCACATTGATCGCTAATATCTGGTCCCATATCTGGTCTTATCCATTCTGTGGCCGGCTTTATTCCTTGTGAGCGTTGTGCATCACAGATTAGCATCGATCTCCTCCTTACTGGGGTCTGCCTATTGCCTGTGGATTATATCAATCACGCTTGCAGCGCTGATCTCTCATCCCGCTTCAACTTCCCGTGCTGAGCTCGTTCCAGCCGTTCTCTCGCCTGTCGCCTCCCTATTCTCTATCGCATATTCTGTTTCATTGTTCTGTAACCTTGGTCTGTTTGTTTCAGTTGTGATCTGTTCTGTCGCCCGTGAGTTATATAGCTCCAGGCTAACTGCATATTGACCACTTTTTCTCTTGTGATAGTCCCGCCCGAGTCCGATCGTCTGCCTCCCTGTTCTCTTCCTTCCCCGTTCTTCTCCTGCCTGTCTGTCTCTCCAAGTCTTCTGCTGCTTCATTCATTCTGCCTATCCGATTTCGCTGTCTATTCTGTCTGCTTCTGCCACTCTGTCTTCCGTGTTTGCACATCTCTCGCCACGTTTCATTAAGAGCTTTCTCCAGATCAAAACCACCACCATCCTTGTTTACTCGTTGTCACCTGCCATTTGTCTGCGTTTTTTGATTGACCAGCTCGCCATCCGAGCTCCGTCTCGCTATCCCCTACACTTTGATCGTGTCTCAATTGATCCTCGTGCCCTCAGCACATCTCTGCGGAGTTTCAGCCCCTCCGTCCTAAAATTCACAGTAGCCTCACATTTACCATCTTACTCAGCCACCATCTGTCTCATTTGTCTCTCGCCTGTTTCACCTGCATTTCTGTTGCATTGTCTGTTCTGGTTGTCATCCCTCTCCAACCACCTTGGTAGTCCAATGAGTTGGAAAAACCTTGAAGATGTCACTGTCCAAGTCACAGGTATATTCCCACTGACTGGTATGATTATGTATATTCACTGTTTGTATGTAGTTGATCAGCTGGCCCTTTCATCTCGACTTGCCAAACAAGATATTCATGTTACTATTGCAGTTGGTGATGTGTCCAAAATAACATGTTCTGGAAAACTATCAAGGGGACACCTGACAGTAACATGGAACCATCCTTTCTTGTTGTATGTGTCACTACAAATGTGCTATCATAGCTATTCTTACCCCTTTACAGCACAGCCCCTCCCTCCACTGCTGTTGAGCTTGCTATATGGGTTCTTCCAGCAAAGGTCACCTCTAAATGGGACAAACAACCACTAGGTGATAAGGTAGTCACAAATATAGCCAGTCTGTTGGATTCTGGCAGAACATGGCAATGTTGGTCCATCTATCTTCCTTGATCAAGTTCTGAGTGTTTTCCAGGTGACATTCTTGGACTATCAATTGGTCCTGCAATCCTTTCCATGACATGTGTGGCCAGTGAGGTGCTGGTAAGCTCTGTGTTACATTCCAGTTTATGGATGATTGAATGTACTTTAGATTCCATCAGATGGGCATAACTGTCTGTCAGCTCTTAAAAAATATTCTCAAACACTACACAACTTTGGGTCACAATTCAACAATGTTCCTTTTATATCCACAGAAATTGAGGTACAACTGGCAAGGTTGGATCTTTGTCCATTGGGCCATGCAGACCATACTGTAATCTTGAATGAGCTTGCTATTGCTCTTTCAACTCGTTATGATCAAGAGGGTCATATTGCAGATCTCAATAGGACCATTGAGATTCAGCAGAGCAGGCTTGATCTCTGTCCATTGGATCACCCAGAACATGTTGAGGCTCTTGCAGGACTTGCATTATCCTTAGCAACACATTATGAAATTCAACAACATACAGAAGACTTGAACAGGATCATTGATATGCAACAGAGGTGGCTTGATCTGTCTCCATTAGGTCACTCAGATCATGTGAGAGCTCTTTCAGCACTTGCATTGTCATTTTGGAACTCCTATATTGTGGGTGAGGATGTGACAGACCTGGACAGGGCTATTGATATGCAAGAAAAAGCACTTGGCATCTGTCAAGCAGGATATCCATATCATGATGTTGCTTTGAACAACCTTGCACAGTCTATTGGTACATGTTATCAAGTGCTGGGCAATTTGGATGATCTGATCAGAGCCATTGATCTTCAAGAGAAACACCTTGAATTATGTCCATCCAATCATCATGATCATGGGCTTGCTCTTTGGACCCTTTCAGTGTCACTAAAGCATTACTACATCAAAACAGAAAACCACTTTCACTTGGATAGAGCAATCAAGTTGATGGAGGAGGCACTGAACACCTACCCAGTCCAACATATTCACTTTGCATCCATTGTTGCTGAACTAGCTGCAATCATGCTTCTATCAATCAAACACTCACAAATATCTGATCAGCAACTTCCTTCACTAGACAAGGCTTTTGAAACTTATAGACAATTGAAGAAATGTGGTCCAGCAGCTTCACTAAGCTTATGGGATGCAACCCAGGCTTGGGTATGGAATGCAGAAGAGCATAACCATCCCTCAGTCTTGGAGGCTTACCAGACATCACTCAGTACACTAGATCACTTCACCTCCCTCAACTCTTCACTGGACTCAAGACATGAGACAATGCAAGCAAGAGTGGCTGATCTGGCCAACAATGCATTCTCATGTGCTATAAGGCATAATGACTTCAAGATGGCTATTGAACTCCTGGAGCAAGGTCGAGGGATCCTGTGGAATCAGCTCGCTCGCTTCGATACCTCTATAGCTGCGTTGGAGAGTCAGGGTGATCTGGGACGCGAGCTCGGGAATAGATTCACACGGTTGAGTGCAGACCTCAAGAAGCACGCCGAACATGAAGGCCAAAGCACGGATCCATACTGGCGAGTTCAGAAAGAATGGCAGTCCGTCGTGGAAAACATTCGTCATCTCGATGGATTCTCGCGGTTCCTCTTACCTCCACTTTTCGACCACCTTCAGCAAGCCGCAGAATACGGACCGATCATAATCGTAAATGCAAGCGAATACGACTGTGACGCTCTCATTGTTCTTCGTGCTCACCCACCTGTCCATGTGCCCCTTCGTTGCTCGCTCGACGATGTCGTCCAATTATGTGCGCAATTGTCGGAACTGACCCAGGACTCGCATGCATATGGGACACACAGAGAGTTATATGTGAAGGAGTTGTTGCGCGAGCTGTGGTCATCCGTAGTCGAGCGAATCGTCTCTGTCTTGCAACACGATGTTCAACTTCCTCCGGGCTCGCGCATCTGGTGGTGCCCGACGTCGACATTCACTGCTCTCCCGCTCCATGCTGCAGGTCCCCATCGGAAAGGGAAGAAGAACCTCATGGATATCTACATGTCTTCATATGCTCCCTCTCTCTCGGCTCTCCTTCGTGCACGCGACCGTCTTCATTCTCAGAGGGAAACTCGCAACGCTTCTGGAACACCGAACGTGATTTCATTTGCGGCGGTTGGTCAGGCGCATCCAAGTGCCGATACAAACCTGAGCCAGCTCCCAGAGGTAGAACATGAAATCCAGAGGATTCACAACGAGACAGGCATGCCTCGGAGCGTGGCATTTGAGTCCGTCGCCGGTGCTGTAGCGTCGATCGAAGGCGCCGTGCAGGCATTCCGAGAACACCACTGGATCCACGTTGCTTGCCACGGTGCACAACACGCGACAAAGCCGTTCGATTCGTGGTTCGCGATGGGCGACGGGAAGCTGACGCTGATGCGGATCATCCAAGAACGCTACGCGAATTCGGAGT
>JBBPSB010000410.1:0-20042 GCA_038093375.1 Xerocomus brunneocitrinus
CCATAGATGCAAGTCATGGATGGCAGCCAATGCAAGGACGATGCGAAGAGTGGACAAGCGCACAGTGGGAGCGAAGACCTCGAGATACTCGAATCCAGGACGCTGGTTGAAACCTTGTGCCACAAGACGAGCTTTGTAGCGCTCGAAAGAACCATCAGCATGATACTTTTTGACAAAGACCCACTTAGAACCAATGACTGGGCGATTCTTAGGTCTGGGGACGAGTTCCCAAGTACCATTGCTCTTCTGGGCAGCTAACTCGTCGAGGGCGGCCTGTTGCCATTGATCAGCATCATCTCGATGCATTGCATCTCGATAACTCCTGGGGAGCGCCTGGGAGGTAGTGGAGAAGGCCATATCTGCGTAGATCAGGTACATGACCTCTCCCCCTATTTTTGAATGGAACACCACAGACCATGACTCACCAAGCCACCTACCAAACACTCTAACAATCCAGGCAAGCACCAATCAGTCTTGCCCAAATGCATTGATGTCTTATACTACATACTCATATACTTTCAGATTGACATGGAAGTGGTGAGTTACAACTCACCCACGTACACAGTGTCAGACTACTCACTAGAGCACCGTCAGACTGACAACAACCAGGTCAGTCACATTGTCCACAATGTCTGTTCATATAACATACTCACTTCATGGGTCACTTTTCAGAATGACAATCAGGCAAGCAAAACATGTCAATGTGCTGGACATTTAGTTACTCACTTGCTTGCACTCTAGCTTGCTGCTGGTCATTCAGCAGACAATCACAAGGTGAGAATCAACCATCTTCACCCAATCATTGTTAAGGGACTAAGGGCGACTAGCCAAGCTTGGGACCAAGTCAGGACGACTCTGCAGTCCACTGTGAGTAACCAATCTTAGAGTCTCAATGTGTGCGCTTCAAGTAAATACTAGCAAATAACTGGCAAGCCACATCAGCTACATCATCAGAAAGTGAAATAGGTGCCACACAAGCGCAGAATAAAGCTAGAACGATCTAGAAATGTGGTACGAAGGACATTTGAATATGGAGAACATCATGAGACTAAAATCAAGTAGAATATAGTGCGAAATCACGAAACCTAACAATCATTGCTGACTTGTAGAACAGTCTGGTCAGAAGTCAAAGTTCAATAGGAAGAAAGTTGATGTTATGGAGGTACAATATGTTAGGTTTCGTGATTTTGCACTCTATTCTACTTGATTTCATTCTCATGATGTTCTCTATATTCAAGTTTCCTTCCTACCACTTTTCTAGATCTTTCTACACTCATTCTGCGCTTGTGTGGCGCCTCTTTCACTTTCTGATGATGTGGCTGATGTGGCTTGCCAGTTGTTTGCTAGTATTTACTTGAAGCACACACATCGCCCTGCAAGTCCACTCTGAGACTCTTTGGTTACTCACAGTGGACTGCAGGTACTGTATCTTCGTTCTACACCTTCAATATCATTCTTGGTTACTCACAGTGGACTGCAGAGTCGTCCTGACTTGGTCCCAAGCTTGGCTAGTCGCCCTTAGTCCCTTAACACAAAACAGTACACTCTATTCATCAGAGCCAGCATCTTATGATTTTATCAGGTTGACAATGAAGATGAGGATGAGGATACATTTGGAATAGTAAAAAGTCTTGTCAGAACGTTTTGCAAGCATACTAACAACACTACAGGAACCAGAGGAGGAAACCCAGGATACCATCATAGGAACCAAAGCCAAAGCCAAGGTGTATGGTTGGTGAAATTCTTGATGAGGGTGAGTTTGCCTAGCAAGCACTAAAGCTAGTCATTCCAACCAAGCTGTCCTATACTATTTCAAGGAAAGCCTGGTCATCAAGCATCATCTCACAGAGAACAAGGGGCCCACAAACCACAATGACACCAATGACCATTAGTTGACTCAGATACTCACTTCATTGGTGGGAGTTGCACAGGGATCAGAACAACAATCATACATTGATATCATTCTCTCGAAAGTTCAGGGCAATATGCTTTGTTCGCACAGATGATTGATGTTATAAGTGACTCCAAGCCAGATGAGGGGGTGGAGCTTCTGTGTCAAATGGAAACCACTAGCAATGTGGTCTCTGCCAGCAGGAGTGTGGTTTGTTTCGCCGCTGTTACATATTTACCGCACTAACTCCTGGGTATTACAGGTGGCGCTTTCTGTCCCCCTGCCAAGCGTGCATGAACATCGACATCACATCGTCAGGGCAGTGGTACTAACAAGAAATACATCAATACTGACCTCCCAAATGGTGCGACAAACAATAATGTGTGGTGGTGCATCTTCATCTTGACAGTTGCACACCTGGCTGGCACTTATGAGAACACTTGGAGCATCCCCGATGATGCCCTGCCAGCGGGCTGCACTACAAAGGATTTGTCTGACACAACAAACCATAGTCGAAGCAATCACTCAGCAACTGGCAAGGTGGATTCGCCACTGCCACTGTGGCGGTCATCACAGCTTTCTTCAGCAGTGACCCCAAGTTTGCAGACAAGAAGAACCAGCAAGCCTTTGAGGACGCTATGCTAAGCAAGAACCACTTCCTATTCAGCAATAACAAAGGACTTGACAACAAGGTCAGTCATTCTCATTCTTGGTTTGTGTTAAATCCATCAATTTACTGTTTGAATCAGGCATGGTTGGGACTTTGGAGGTTCCCATTCCTTCTTCAGACATTTACACACCATTACAATTACACCCAGGGGCATGTTGAGGTTGCTCTCACCGCAACCGTGTTTCCCTCCCTTCAAAGATGATGGCTCTTACAACTACTTGTGTGTCTCAATATCCCGTTATTCTGATTGCAATAATTGGCCAGGCACGACTTCACAGTGATTATAAGTAGAAACTTGATGCAAGTGCTTGCTGCAGTCTGTAGTTCATAGAGTAACAGTCGTCCCTGGAGGGGAATGTCTGAATGAGAATGCTGACTTTTGGCTGAAAAAATGAAGTCAAGCATCCAAATAAGTTCTCTGAGCCTGTACATGTTTGTCACTCCGAGCAGTGGGAATTGAGAAAGCATTGACCACTGCGATAAGGAACTTCTCCAGTTCGACCCATCTTTCAACAAGATCAGGCAAGACAATGAAACCCTTCTCCCAACAGGTGACAGGCAAAGGACAATTATAGTAGTCGAGGTGAAACAAAAGGAGGCCAGTGTGCAGCAGACTCAGCAGAGCGAACAGTAGGTGTGGGAACTGCGCAGACATGATGCGCCACTTGCACACATTGTCTATGAGGTCCCCTAGTCTCTAAAGGAAGTGGGTGGAAGGATGGTTGTAGGAGGGTGTTGCTACATTTTTGGACATGTAGATCCTTCCTGCAGGGTCGATGAAGGTGTAAATTTTGTGCGCTGCGGAAAGGATGCGAGGTCAACGAGTGGAAATTGATCCTGACATGCTTGAAACTCACCAGATGGGTAGTCGAAAATGCAGAGAAAGTAAATGTCGAGAGATGATGAAGGTGTAAGATTGATAGGAAGTGCATGTACTTGTCAATGTAAACACCAATGAGCTGCAACAGCAAGGAAGAGGTGTGTAGGCAATGAGGATTACACTCAATGTAAACACTGATAAGCTAACATTGACAGAGATAGGCGAGACTCGACAGCCTAAACACCAAGGAGTACAAAATCGACAACCACGGTGATCCATACAAAGGAGATTACCGCGATTAACAAAGGTAAACAAAAGACAACTACAAGAAAGGATTTGTCCACCTTACAAGATGAAGGGGAAAACTTGCAAGTTGCTGAGTTGAGTTCCCGGACACAAAAATGTTGCAAAAGTGAGGTTTTATTCACCAGAGTATATAACTGGCTCACCATAAATGTAGCCACACCAATAATGAAATCATTACTGATGCATAACCTGTCCATCAGACACCCAAGTATTGGACTGGTCAAACCTCGGTGTCACCATGTGCACCCCATGGTTTAGTGACATTGTGCATACCACATGAACATAAAGGCTTGAAGAAATACTGACACTTGTATCACCTAAGGACCACCAGATGGTTATGTGCATGTGAAAGGCCCCTCATGCACAGGATTGCACGTTCAGTGTGGACCACCCTATAGTTGTCGATAGGGAATACCATGGGTATGGGTAACCCATGTGGGTACCTGGTGGGTGGGGGTGGGGGTACGAGTTATGGATACCTATGTAAAACACATATCTACAGCCATGGGTATGGGTATATTGGTGGGTATGAGCTCAGGCATATCTCTGATATTAACTTCAGTTACTATAGTCATTGATCATTTTTATCCACAAATAGCCCATAGGTATTGATGGGTATCATGGGTAAACCCATGGTGGGTATGGGTGATGGTATGAGATTTGGATACCCACATAAAACCCACACCCATGGCTATGGGTATGGGTATATTGTGGGTATGGGTGTGGGTATGATGAGCTCAGATACCCCAGGGTATTCCCTAGTTGTTGAACTTCAATACAATGCTCTGAATGCACAAGTAATAGATATATTGATGAAGGGTATTTTGAGGACGCCATCTCGAAAGGTTGTGCCATGTTGGTGCAAGGATGGGAGCTGACCCCCATCCTGAAGTTCACACTGAAGGACATCCAGCTGTTCAGACCAACCATGTCACAACTTGTAACCGTTCAAGGTTTGCATGTCAGAGCGCATATTATTGCAGGACAATCAACATGGCTGAACACATCATAGATGCCATATTGCATTCGAGACTGCAGCTGGCCCAAGGCCATGAAGACAACAACAACAACAACAACCTGAAGCTGTATCATGACATTAGAAGAATTCATTAAATTTGCTGACAACGAAAACAAGTACATGAACCTCCTTGACCCCAACAACCTGCCAGACATGCCCTATGTTATCAGGCAAGCACCATAGGCTAATATGTGTGCAGAACCAGTACCTGATGTATTGTAAATATCAGACAACATTAGTGCCAAGTCTGCAACTATGACCAGTACCATGGCATCTCCTAAAAACCGGAATGAATGAATGAACAGAAGAAATACCAACATCTGAGATCATTTCAGGCAATTCAGAGAGGGTTCATGGCTGGGATCTCATGATGCACGGCAGGTTCATAACCTATCCACATCATGATGCCTCTGGCCTTTATATATCTCACTATCGGTCTGGCACGAAGATCTGGGCGAACATCGACATGCAAACACAATATGAAGAACAATGTCAGTAACTACAGTAAATTGGCAAACACAACTTTGATGTCGCATACTGGACCATGATCCATGTCGGGTTCTCTGTTCGTCATACAGCAGGAGGAGGGCTTGGTGAGGGTGAACTCTCTGGTTGTTTTACCAGATGAGGATCTTGATTGGATAACAGGTCTAATGGTGGATGGAATATTGGTCCCATCTGTTGAGGAGTAGATTCTTGAGTGTCCTCTTGATCAGATTCCTCTATGTTTTGGAAGACCATGTCATCATTGTCATTTTCTGGGATTTGTACAAGGTCCAGTTTGTTTTGCTCCTTAGAACACCTTGGGAAGGAGAACTCATTGAATGTTGCACTGTCTGCAACAACTATCTTTCGGTCTAAGGCATCATAGAAGCAATAACCTCTAGTGCCTTGAGGAAGACATAAGCTTGGCAGCCAAAACCCTTAAAACCGGATACATCTGGTTTCCATATGCTAGGATCCCAATGAGATATAGGGGTTGCCCATTTCAATCTTCATATTGGTTGTCGATTGTAGATGTGAACAGCAGTGTCCATTGTGTCTTGCCAGAAGTGGTATTTATTTGATCCAGCAAAGTATGATTGAATCATTTTGTGTGTCTATTCTGTTGTAGTTCTCTGGCAGAAAAGTGGTGTTTTATCCCTCTTGAAGTGAGGAATGATTGGAATTCATTTCCAAAGTATTCTCCCCATCAGTCCAAATGTAGAGAGACTAGGGAAGACCCTGTTTATCACTTGGCCATAACCAGGTATGCCTTACAGGCAGTAAAGGTGTCAGATTTCTGTTTAATGCAAGTGTAGGAGCTGTGATCATCAAGGAAGGTGATGATATATCTGTTCTGATTGCATGATAAGATAGGCATCTCCAGAAGATCAATGTGAATCAGGAATAAATCCGCAGAAGCATGAGACTGAGATTCTGGGTGAGAAACTTGTGTGTGTTTCCCCAAAGCACATCCATGGCAAGGTGACCAGGATTTGTGGGCATTATGTACCACATTATTTGATGCATGTCCAAAGCGATAGTGTCACAAGTGCATTGAGTCAACTTTTTGTAAAGGCATAGTTAACTTGATTACTGAGATGGCTGAAACCAGTGAAAGCCACCTCGGAGTGAAAGGGCATGTACCCACAATACTTCAAGACCATGTTTGTTCTGAATAATAGTAGCTTGTTTGGAAATCTCCACACAAAAACCTAATTTGGTAAGAGCTGGTAATGACATCAATCTGTGTAGTGAATCTGGAAAACACCAGACACTGTGAGGTACTAGAGGAGGTTTCTCCCCATGTCTGATGATGATATGACCAGGACCAGTCATTTTCATAGTGGTGCCATTGGCAACTTCACAATTCTTCTCCCTGTGGTGTAAAGATATGAAATCTCTGAGATAAGGGGTGATGTGATGTGTAGCACCATTGTCCACCATCCAATTGTAAGGATCACACGGCATTCACGTGCAGCCACAACATCAAAGGCATTGCTGACCAAGTCCATCACCACGTTCATCAACACACATCAATCCTCTTTCATCCCTTTCACTTTCCCTTTTATGTTTCACACCTCATGTATTTCATTTACACTGCATGTATCTGTTAGAGCCTGTTTGGAAACCCAAAGTTGGACAAACATTGGTTCAATGTTGCGTTGTTACTAAGCATGCCGCAAGCTGAGTTGCATCTGAGTTCGAAATTGAAACTTTGTTTTTTCCCCCCCCAAGATGGATCATGATGGATTACTTGATTACAAGCGTGGTATATGGGTCCATCTTGCTTCTCTTGTAACCCTCTTGACCTAGTGTGTCATTGACAATTATATATCCACCCACATGACCAAGAGTACTGGCCCAAAAGCCTCCTGGAGCGACAAAGAAGTTGAGGTGCTCATCGCCTTTCTCCATGATCATCGTGCGGAGGCTGGCGATGGTGGTAGTTTCAAGACTACAACATTCAATGCAGTGGCAGACCATCTCTTGCCTTTCTTGCATTTAGGGCCTAAAAAGACAGGTAAAATGGTCAAGGCTAAGTAGACTTCTTCGGTATGTACACAGTCCATCCCACTTGTGCACGGTGGCACCTAATACATCCGGATCTTATAGATACAAAAGATCTACATGGAGATTGAAACTTATCGCCGGAGTGTCTCTGGATGTCACTGGGACAATACCAATGGAGCAAATATCCAGGGAAAGGATGCGGATGTGGTCTAGGATGAATATGTCAAGGTACAATGCTATGATCAGCCAGATCAGATAACAATAGCATTTTAACACATATTTACTACAGAATCACGCCCTACTAGGCTCCTTCAAAAACAAGGGATGGCCGCTATACCAGTGCATGCAAGATATCATGCCAAGCGGAGGTGCGAGGGGAAACAATGTGTTTGCCCCAGAGATGGGGATTCCTGAAGTCATTAAAACTATGGTTGAAACCGCAGATGATGTCGGACCCCAGCCCCAACCAGAAGCCACGGATAGTGGGTTGGGAAGTGCAAGCGGCAGTATCTCCGTGAAAGGCAAGGAACGTGCCATCATTCCCATCATCCCCTCCAATTCTCAAACTGTATCCGCCCTCTTCTTTTGTACTGGTGCCCCTACCTCCAGCACCGGAAAACGGTCACACTCAGACATGACTGGCAATGATTCTATGTCAATCAATACATCGTCTGCACTCCCCTTCTCTAGTAGTGTGCCATCACAATCTACTAGCCACAAAAAAATCAACCTTACAGCGGCCATGGCCACCGCTACTGTTGCTCCCCCCTCCTGTAAGGCTGCAAGCACTTGGCAGTCCCACACTGCCGCAGAAAGCCTCATGCTCGGGATGCAAGGGTCACTCAACCTCCTCACCTCATCGCTCAACAACTCAAACATTACTACAGAAGACAAGGTCTCGGCTCGTAGGGAAACTGCACTCAAGATGTTGCATGAGCAGGACGGCGACCTGCCAAAGGATGTTAAAGCCTTTATTAGGGCTATGGTTGCGCAGGATGTAGGCTTTACTAAGGTATATATACTTACTCCCAACAAGGACAAACGTACAGATTTTGTACGAGCACAGGTAGGAGGTATGCGAGGTAAACTGTTGGCTAACGAGCCTCTGCTACAGGTGGTCACTATTCCAAAGCTGTTCTAGTCTTGTATTGCGTCTATGTTCTATATTCCTTTCGCTATCATAGTGTCATGTATTCATAGCTTGAAACATTCACTTGTCAGATCTTCCAACCACCCAGATTTGAATGAACGAAATTGCTGAAGTTTGCACAACAAAAAATAAATACATTGGGATAGATTGTAGCTATTCGATGTCAGAACTGTTGATGCTGTCCATTTCCTCGTCCTCGTCGGATGAAAATATGTCCTCATCATCCATGTCACATCCCGAGTTTGTGCCAGCAATCTCTGTGTTGTGAAGAATATGTTGATAGTCGGTCCACATTGCTTCAGCGGTGCGATCGCGAAACGCACGTGCTGCAAGCAAGCCCTCATCCTCCTTATCTTCTGTGGCTCTCCCATCCTCTCCTTCTCCGGGTTGGAAAGCTCCTGGCACTACATCATTCAATTCATCTGCTACTTCTCCTTCAGCGTCTTCTCTGTCGTGGATATGCATGAAATTATGTATAGCGCAAAGTGCCACAGGGATACGGGCTTGAAGACCCAAGTTGTGCTCGGGAGCGAGCAAGAGAATCCTGAAACGATATTTGAGGACACCAAAGATACGTTCAATAACATTTTGTGTGGAGGCATGCCGAAGGTTAAAAAGCTCTTCTTTGTTTGCTGGCCTATGAATCCTGTTCCAGATAGTGATAACTCGTTTCTTGTAGAATTAACTTACCTGAGCTTCGCTCATTGCCACTCGGCCAACTGATAGCGGACCCCTCGGTAGGGTACAAGTATCTCTAGAAGTATTAGGAAGCCAGCGTCTCCAAGAATATATTTGCCATCAAGAATACACAAGCCTTTTGTGCGCGCATCCTGGTAGACTCTTGCATCTGTAGCTGATCCCTCCCATCCCGTGAGTGCATATGTGAATAATAAATCAAAGTTGCAAGCAAACAGACAGTTTTGAGAAACGAAGCCTTTGCGATTTCAATAGAGTCCTTGCTGCCATGCAGGAGGTGTTGCATAGATATGACTACCGTCCAAGGCGCCAACAGCACCTTTTAAAAAGGGCCAGAAGTGGGGATTGATGTGAATCTTGGTGTGGATTTCGTCTTCAGCTGGCATGTGAACATATTTTGTGTAGAAAGGTGGGGACAAGAAGATGATGATCATTTTGCAGATGTACCTAGAAAACAGATGTGGATCGAGGAGCTGGTGCAGTCAAATAAAATATGGACTGCAAGATTGTGTCATTTGACCGTTGGAACCGCTCCCCAACGTGTCTGATAGTCAAACCAGTGACACTGGAATACAGAAAGATGGTGAGCTGTTCTTCAAGAGATACAAACCTTGAGTTACAATGTCCAATATCCCGAAGCTCAGATATGAGTTGTGCAAAGATGTGTGCATGCAGGCCAAGTTCACATCGGATCTGTTCTGGGTGGCCCACAAGCAGCTCTATAACCCATGCTTCTCCGGTCAGCACTGAAGTATGGTAGGGTTCAGGTTCTTTCCTGGCAATCTTGGTAGATTCGAGTAGAACTGTGGTAGCACAGATAACGAGGCTGAGGAGAAGTGCTGTAAACTGCAAGATGCGCTGCTAGACAAATGCTCGATGTTGATCAATCTGCCCAGACACGTCCATCAGTGAGGCCTTGAGGAGCCATGGTTGTGCAACGCGGCACCATTCAAACTCAGATGACGGTGCTCCCAGAGTTGCCACAACCAACACACGTAAACTTGCCCAACTTTGGGTTTCTGAACAGGCTCTTACCATAGTTGCTTTTCCTATTGTCCATCACTTTCAGTATTTAATCTCACTGCTCACTCATGTAAAAATCATCAAATCTTTCACTTGTATTCTATTCTTGTGCCACTTAAGTTCTCTTCTCATCACTGTTAGAATTGACAACAAGGCTACAAGTAGTCCCCTTATGTCTTTCCATTAAATCCTGACTGACACACCCATCTAGTGTGCTCATCCCGACAATTATCTAATACCAAATTACTTCCTATTGTGGCTTATTGTCATCCCCTTCAAACTCACCTCTCAACATCAACGAAAATTGACTCCCCATACAATTGGAGCCCACCATAAGGGGATTGCATATCTTTCAAAACGAGTCCTACCTCTCACCAAAATGATTCCTCTAGACCTCCTCATTGACGATGATATCAAGTTGTGTTGCAGCCACCACTGATTACCAGAGGAGCTACAAAACGAGCAAAAGCCATTACAGCTGAATCCGTCATTCTGCCAATTCCTCGAGCACTTGTCAATGAAACAGAGCTGTCAGGTGAAGCATCGCACAACGAACAAGAGATCACTACCCTGCTTACACAAGCTCACAACAGACTGTCCTCATCTAACATCCTCTGTGTGCCACCTTGTTCCCTACCATCCCACACACCTTCTTCCCAACCTAGCTTACTGTCTCTTCTTCTTCTTCAACAAATCCTGTCACCATCACGCATCTCCCCATCACTGTCCCTCTCCTCTCTCTTCTCTACTTTGCAACATAGTGCCTCACTGTCGCCAAAGAATAGGCCGCCATCACCAGTATATCAAACTATGTCACACAATCACAATGAAGGCATTGCCAGCATGCCTGCCCTGACCTCTATAAAAGCATCGATGTTGAACAGCAAAACTTCTGAGTGTTTGGAATTCTTTGAACTTTTTGACAAACTTGCTGATTCATATTTCTTTAAAGATGCTGAGAAGTGCAACATCGTCATCTGCTATGTTGACAAGGCCACCAAATGTTTCTGGGTTATGCTCACAGATGAAAGCAAAGATTACGACATATTGAAAAGGGATATTCTGGCCCACTACCCAGGAGTTAAGAAAGGGACCAAGTATACCACACATGACCTAGAGCTCATTGCTACATCATCTAGCAACGATGACATCTCCACTGAAACAGAGCTTTTCCTATACTACCAGAGGTTCTGACCACTCACTGTCTGGTTGGTTGCCAACACAAAGATAACAGCATTCGAACGAGACCAGTACTTCTGGCAAGGTCAATAGATAGCTTGCCTTGTTTAAGCCATTGAGCTGCTTTTTAGCCCAATCCTTCTGATGAACTGGACAGAATAGTCCTTAAATTTCTACTTGAATCCTGAGCCATAAGGTCAAGTTTGATCTAAGTTCACGTTCTGCAAAGAACACTCCTTTCTGTTCCCTTAGCCTAGATAGAATAGTGTATGCTCTTGATTTGAGGTCCAATTCCCATTTGTATTCCTTATCAATTGGGTTCTTTTCCTATGAGGAGAACTGCCTCTGGTTACAATTGAACCATGCTTTAATCTTAATCCACCAATCATTGAATTTGGCGGCAGATCCATTGTAAAGAGTCTGGTCCAGTTTTTTGCCCTAAAAGTGGGGCAACCAGACTGCAACCGGTCTTTTATTATGTTAAAAATGGGGCAACAGGACCAAAACTGATGGCAACCAGTCCTAAATGGTCCTAAAATTGGTTGCAACTGGTCTTTTAGTATATTTCCAAAACTGCATATTTTGTCATGAAAACATGTGTGTATTGAGCATTTCAGAGGGTAGCTGAAATGCGCAATACATGCCAACCACACTAGTCAGCCCTGCATGATGCCGGATTGTCACAGCTGAAGAACCACACATTCTCTCACATGCTGATGACTGTCAAGACCCATTGGGGTGCACAGTGGACTGGCATCAAGTTTGGTGGAATGGCATGGGCTACTACCTCTATGATGGATGCAATCCCCAGTCATATGATGAGACTGTTGGACATTTCAAGTTGGAGACACAATTTGGATGTATGGGGAAGGGTTGTATGGATAAGATGTTCCAACTGTTGGATAATGGTGATGTATTCCACCATGCCGAGTGCTTTGTTAATGAACTGTGTGACTACCTCATCAGAGACTTCGTATTTGACTGCTATCATACTAGTGTTATGTATGTGCATTGTGCATGACATATCTGTAAATCTGGACCAGGCCAAGATCACTGTGAAGGTCAGCTAGCGGCTGGTCTAGGATTATTTCATAGAATAGTTACCACACTGCAGACCTTGTCCAGGGACATCTAGCAGTCATCAAGGATAAGAGGTATCTCCAAGGCCCTTATCCCACCCTTGTCCACTCTGTGTTCGTTCCTGTTGCAGACACATCACAAATACACCAGAAATTGATATATGACAATAACCTGAGTGTCTCCCAAGATGGAGGTGAATCTTGATGGTCCAACTTTATTATTACGAACAGTACCCTTATCTCATCTTATTTTTATTTTTTATCTTATCTCTTGATCTTATCTTCTAGTGAGTCACATCAACTCATGCATAGCCATATCTGTGCTGTGCCAGGTAACTATTCTTCCTATTATGATAATGGACCCTACCCAACTCCTCAGATCCAAGAAGTACACAACCTGTAAGGCACTGATGCTGCAGATACCTGTGTCCGTAGTCACCACAACTCCTCCACAACTTGTTGCGACTCATTAGGGTTAAGGGTTACTATATTCATGATATGATTAGTCAGATCTAGTACAAACAGATGTACATACTCTATGGTAATGTCCAGGCCAACATGATATTCACTGTCTTCGACAAAGTCCTACAAGAAATCAATGCTCTCCTAACTCCATTAGAGGGAAGAGATGAGTTATATGCACATCTGTTTGGTCATGACTTCCAGCAAGTCAACTCTGTCATATGTGCAATATGCACACAGATGTACAACTCTATGTTCCACAGAATCCGAGATCAGGCTTAATTTCATTATGTCCAACTTAGTCTCACCATATTTATCCTATCTGGGACCACCACAAAAACTCAGACAGCCAACAACACTTTACTCAATGAAAGGAACACTATATCATCAAGGCCTGTGTGTAGCCATTGAGGTGAGAGACTCTAGAATCTAACAGACAACTCAGAGCCTGTCACTCATTGGACTATCTTCCCTACTCATCAGGTAATACCTAACTCTCAAATGATAACATATTATATCACCTCTCTGATCCAATGCTGTAGAAACAGCACCTTCTGACCTCATTGTGGGCATGCTCATGGATCCTTATCATGCTTGAGTTCATGTCTATGCTGAAGCATTGCCTCAACTACACTCACACCAGTTCAAGGAGGATCATCACACATAAGTTCTATTTAGCACTAGGTCACAAAGCCCTACCTATTCAAGTCAGACATTCTAACATGACTACCTTCTCCCACATTTCTAAAGCCACCAAGGGTGCAACTACTGATTCAAGCACCTTCCAAGAGACCATGGTTGTCATGACCCAGCTGCTCAATACAAGTACTGACTTGGATTTTCACTTGAATGATTTTTTTTTTGATTGCCATGCTTTGAAGGTCCACATCTGGGTTGAGCATGCATTTGCAGTGCTAAAGGGATGGTTCCAGTCCCTGTGTGAGCTACAGTTAGTCATATGGACACAAGAGAACATAAGGATAGCGATGTACTGGATACAATGCTGTTTGATTCTCCATAACATGATTATCGACTTTGAGGATGTACTGGAGGTTGAGAGGACGATGGGCTAGGCTAGGCAGGAAGGGGCAGAGCTGCAGCATCCTGTGACACTCATTGTGGTGGAGATATCTGATAGGGATTGTCATGGGTATTCCTGTGGGTATCCTGGGTCATACCCATATCCACACCCGCCTAATTTCCTGTACCCTCAACAAGGGTCCGGGTTTTCTCCTGGGTTGCTTGTTTCATACCCATATTGACACCCATATTGCAAAGACCCACGGGTCTTGCAGTTGCACACATGATACAAAAGGACAATGTAGACTATCTAATCTATGAATTAGGCTACCTTGTCCTTGACATCTGGCAAACTCGCCACCTTAACAAGGTTATCTGATTTTACAAAGCCAAGCTCACTCCAACAGCCCATACACAGCACTGCATGAGTGGAGTGCGCAGACAACCAGGAACAAACATGGTTCAACAAGAGATGACCTTGGCTGAAGAGATGCTCCATGTCAATAGAAGTTACTAGGGTATTTGTGTCAGTAATCATGGTACATTACTATTGGATGAATGTTTGACGTTCCTGGTATGGATAAATAATCCATGGCCATACAAGACATGCCTGGATAGCACACACATCGCTCATACCACAACAGAAGTGAGTTTTCAACATGCTCTACATCAGAATTGAGGTATCGTTGCAGTTCAGAGCTGAGATCTGTTTGCTTGGGCAGTACAAGCGCAGAGATGTTGTCGAACATATTCTGCACATTGTTAACAAAGAGTAGACTAACAAAATACAGTACATACACATACCTTAAATTTCACAGTTGGTTGTATAGTTGTTGTGGTCATCCGCTGTGTCGTACCATCTGATACTTTGTAGTGCTGTTGAAACTCCTCTTGTACGAGGAATTCAGCCATGTTGATCCATTCATCTTCCCAACCAGCAGTCTTGAAGTATTGGAGCTTATGTCGTGGGTGTAGAACTGTGAATAGATGATCTACAGTAGTGATAGATAGTGCAGTATTCAGAATGTACCCATTGCAATATGGTAAAGCTCTGAGCTGTTGGTCAGCTTGTAGTAGCAGTCCAAAGTCTTCTTGCCAAGTTGAATGGCAGCACAGATGGGTAATGAGAGCTTGTGGTCAGTGGCCTTAGAGGTGAACATTTTATATGTTATGTCTATTGAAGGGATAATGGTGGATAGGTAAGGCATGGCCCGTGAGAAGAACAGTGTCGTATCCTTGAGAACCTAATTGGGTTGATTAGCCATCAGTGCTCAGCAGTCAATGCTGACTTGATGATGCACCTTGAGGACGTCTTGCAGCTTCTCAAGCAACATCTACTCCCCATTGCCCATTATTACGATTCATTTCTCATTGTATTCATTTCTCTTGAACTCATCGTTTCTCTTCCTCAACAACTACTTGTCCATCCCATGTCTCTGACCTCACAATCACCATTTACATTGTAGTCATATCCTTCCAACAGGTTCCCTCATTTCTCCCACTGTCATCTATGTTTACCTTCTGCACGACCTTATCAGTTTCAGTGTGTCGTTTCTTTTATGTCATCACTTGTCCTTCATGACTCCATCGGCCCCCAATGAGTCATTTCTCTTTAGTCACCCTGTGACTCCCTATGACTCAATCTTATTTCTCCCACACCTGCCCTAAAGCTTCAAGGGTAGTATATATACTTTCGATACACGTCCCGTATCTCTAGTTTAAATCTCCTCTGTACTACGTCCTTGTACACAAATCTGAGTCCCCTTTGCCTTCCCTCGTCCCCTGACTCCTTGTAAGCCTATGCCCATGCTTTGAACGGGTGTCTTGTCCCTTGAACCTTTGAACCCGTCATAAGGAAGCTTTCCTTGACGACTCTTGATCGTCTCGAGTGGAAACCCCCGTCAAGAAGGAAACCCCTTTGACAGCTCCTGTCTAAACGTTCTCGAGGAAACCCCCTTGAACACTCTCCAACCCCTTCGCCTCAGAGGATATGTTTGCCACCCTACCAGGGACCAAGTGTAACACCCATCTCCAGCTTCCTCAAATCGTGTCTCTGGGTGATTGCATCCACGGCATCTCGGTATTCAAGTGCATACTCAAGCATATCAAATGTTGAGTTCCACCAAGTCAAAACATCACGTGGCAAGAAAGTAATGGCCCTCTTCATCTCTTGCAGATTTGTTTCCAAGCTTGCAAGAGGACTGTTGTCGTCATTGAATCACCTTGTACTCCAGCTTGTGGATCTATCGGGAGGGCATTATTATTCCCAGTGATGGTGTATGTGTTTTCTGGGAATTTACCTTTGTTAAAGCTAATTTCAATAGTGCTAGCTCCTTTTCCAGCCATCTTTTTTCTTCTAGGTCCAAGAGCTCAATCTCGCTCATCCAGCTGCTGTCATTGTCACCTTCACCATTTCAACATTGTCCATATCCACAACATCTGATCGGCTCAATATATCCTCTTTGACTGGAAATGTCCTGAGTCCATCCAGTGCTAGATCAGCATCCTTTTTAATGACATCAAACAAATGGATAATCAATTTTGCCACCAGGTTGATGACATGCAGGAAACAGTATACACATACAGATGACCCTCCGAACGACGGGTTCAATTTAGCTAGTTGGTCAACCATCACATCATTGTTTGTTGCATTATTGCAAGTGACAGCCAGCATCTGGAGCCGTCAGCATACAGTCAGTCATCATCATTACACTATACTGTTACAGACCTTATCTGACAATCCAAAATCCTCTAGCACTTGTGCAAACACCGTGGCAAGCTCCACACCCATGTAAGACTACTATCATATCAGCACACGTTCCACCAAGTGTGTAAGTCCAACTTTACCTTAGCAACCTCAATGATATCTAATGGAAAACTCAGTGGTGCTCCCTCTTTCTCCATATGGGCTGTGAATGCAACATATACAGTGTGATTTGGCAATGTCCAAGCATCCGTTGCAAAGTGTATTCTCCCCTTGTATTCCTGGCATGTATGATTACTGAAACGTCTGTCGCCATGCTAACCATCACTTACCTGTAACATCTTAGCTACCCAGTGTGAGTACATTCAAAAATCTCCTTGACATCACAGGCCACAGTTTCAGCCGATGGTATGTAATGTTCTGGCCTCCCCATTTTCATCAAACTCAAAAAAGCTTTGTCTGTAACTATACTGAATAGTCACAGGTCCTTGGTTACTCACCACATAATCTCCATGCTAGTGGACTCAGAATCAACAATCCAGTCAATCAGGCTATGTTTCCATGCACCAAGTCTCAGCCCGCGTGTGTTGCCGATGGCTGTAAGTCATCTTTCCTTTCCCTTTACGCTCAAAAGATTCAGTGATTGATCCACTCCTCAGGATACTTTTGACAATCTTTGTCCATACTTCCAGGACATCCTTTGCATCGGCTACTGCATCAAGAGCCTCGTCACCCCAACAAGAGCGGACATGCTTCCTCAGATTACTGGTAGACTGTGCATCCTTGGTATCAAGGTAATTGTTATAAACAGTACCCTTATCTCATCTTATCTCTCCCTTCATCTTATCTTTTGATCTTATCTTTCATTAGTAACTCATGATGACTCACAATCAAATCACATCGAGTCACTATGATGTGTGCATAGCCATGAGGCATGACACAGCCTGTTGAGTCATAAACCATCATAGCCTTCTATTCATATCCATGCTGTGCCGGGTAACTGTTTTTCCTATCATGATAAATGGACCTTAACCGAACCCTCAGACCACATATCCTCGGAGTCCATTTCATCGGATCTTAGAAGCACACAGCATCGCATAGCCATCAAGACACTGATGCTGCAGATACCTGTGCCACACAGCCATGGTGACTTGTCCCTAGTCATTGTGACTTGTCAGGGTTAAGGGTTACTATATTTACGATACGATCAGTCAGATCTAGTACAAACAGATGTACATACTTGAGTAGTATATAAAGGCCTAAGAGCTGACCAGAGAACTCCAGTCAAGTTCTCTTAGATTATCCCCTCGAAACTTGTCCCATCCCCTCTCCTCTCTTTTGAGCACTTGAGGACTGTCTCCTACTGGGGCTGGTTATTAGAGTTGCTTCAGTAATGCTGCTCTTTTGTCTTACAACCCCATGCATCAACTTCTATGCTTGGAGATCATTCTTGAGTCTTGGCCAAAGTCTCGTCTTGGTCGTCATCAAGATCTGAGATAGGATTTTCTTTCTCTCCCTTCTGGATCATCTCACTTACCTTTCCTTTTTTATATGCATGTAGATTGTTCACAGGGTCCAATGGGTGTTTTTCAACACTGGTTGCACTGTTCCTCCTTTTCTTGTGCTTAGACAGACCCAGCATGACATCATCATCAAGTGCCAGATGTGCCTTTTCAGTCAGCTTTGGGTGTTTTTCAACACTGGTTGTGCTGTTCCTCCTTTTCTTGGGCTTAGACGGACTCAGCATGACATCATCGTCAAGTGCCAGACGCGCCTTTTCGGTCGGCTTGACAATCCACTTCTTTGTTGTAGTGGACATGAGCCTATTATGGTTGAGGAGGATTGAGATGTGATGGTCACATGTTTTTTGTGTTTCATCCCTCATGTTGTGGTTTATCATGGTAAACCTTGTTTGCATGCAAGTATATGGAATATGTACTAAGCTGCTTACAGCCAATACTATCATACTGTTTCATGCTAACTCTGACGAAGGGTATGGGTATGGGTGCGGGTAGTTGCAAGTCCTACCTGGACTTGAGACCCACATGGATTTGGCTTACCCGTGACAATCCCTAATACCTGATGGAGCATTGGAGCAGATCTTCTGTACACAGCTAATGATGAGTTTGTTTGAGCATCTACACCTAGTTTAGTTGAAACAAAGAGATTAGATGTGCATCCATGACATACAACAGGGGGAGAGGGGATCATATTATGTACAAGAAGGGAACAGGGGGAAAGAGGGCCATGCACAAGATCGTCAAGGATCGGGTGATCACGGCAGCAGGAAGTGATTGCTATTGCATTTTTCTAAGGCTGAGTGTTGATCCTGTTTAGACAACTCCATTGTCCAAAACCTGTAGCTGACATCAATACATCAAGCAAATGGCATTCTAAGCATGTCTTGTTGCCAACAGTTCTTTCCTGGTCAAGTTGCTCTTATATTGGATGATTATTTATCTTAGTGTTGTCCATAGAACCAAGGGTAAGCTATCCTGAGAAAAGCAAAATGCACAACATCTAGCATGTTTGTCTGGTCCTATGACAGTTCCTCTATAATAGCAAGGGAGCTATTTTTGGCAAGGATATGAGATAATGAGCAGTATGCATTGAGACTTCACCACTCTCAAGCAAAAGGGTCCAAGACTCTGCAACAAATTGCATGATGACTAGTTGAAAGTTCTTGTAAAGAAGTGAAATGCCTTACCTGGTAATCTAATAAGTTCATGATATTGCACCAACCCCGTGGCAATGTACCTAATCATCATATAATTGAGCCTAAGATTTGTATCGATGAGATTAGAAAGGGGGATTTGATTGGATATAATATGCTGCATGATAGCAAGGCCACAGTTGTGAGCTATAAAGCTCCACTCTGAGGCAGCATTGTATAGGGTATTTTGTAGGTGGTATATTGATCAATTTCATTGTGTAGTCAGGCCAATTCAAAATTTTCTAACTCACCAGTAATCTCCCTAATGGATGCAGAATGTAGCATTGGGTTCATAGGGAGCATCATAGCCCCACCAACTATCCTGTTGGGCAAGGTCTTGTGTTGATCTATAGTTGACATGATGACATGAGGTGAGACATAATCTTGCACTAGTTAATGCACTACTACTTACCTTGTCAATCCTGGTATGGCCATCAAATTTGGTGTTCAGAGACATGTTTAGAGCACATTAGTGATTATGCTGTTTGTGGGAGGATCAATTGTGGGAGCAGTTGGGTTTATCCAACAAAAAACTTCCTTTCTTCCAAGACTATATTGATCCTGATGGGTTCATTGATCCATGGAGTATTAATAGACAGAAATAGAGTTGACACCATGATGACATCAACTCATCAAATATGTTCTCAATGCCCCAGCAGGATTTCAAGGGCAAACCAATCTTACTAATAGATAGGGAAATGCATGGGTACCAGGTACCCATGGTGGGTCGTGGGTATGGGTACCTGTGGGTATGGGTCTGGGTATGACATTCCGGTACCCACAAGATACCCAAGACCCATGGCCATGGGTATGGG
>JBBPSB010000411.1:0-20016 GCA_038093375.1 Xerocomus brunneocitrinus
CCTTCGGAGATGAGAATATGTGTGAGGAGGCCATTTCCGCATCTGCACATGTCAGAACGGGAACTGGCAATCCATACCTCGGACTTACCCGAGATCCAAGAACCCACAGGGCGGTCGTGACCAGTGTTTCCAGGGCACATCGTGTCCTGGCGTGTTGCCATGCTCCCCCGAACGCGACTCTGTATCCGCGTATGAGTGTTTCCAGAGAAGCATGAGATACGTCGCAATGCCGATGTCCTGCAGCGGGTCAGCCAACCGTAAGTAACGTCTTTAATGCGATCGACATTACCTCGTACACATGTTTGAGCGGATCTGTGGACTCTTTCCACTCGGAGACTAAATGCTTGTATCGTTCCCGCATGACGAGATACAGATCCTGATACGTCTCCCTCGGGATCACACAATCGTGCTTGACACGCTTTTGATAATGGGTGGCTGCGCCCCACCCATAACGATGGAAGGTCTCCAGGAGCGCCAGCGCTGTGCGATACAGCCTTGAATTGAGATCCAACGGCGTGTTGGGCAGCACGACCGCTTCTATGCGCAGGATTGGGGGAGTGCAAGGGACGAAGCGAAACGCGAGGTGTCGGACGGTAGGATGATAATATGGGAGGGACGCACCGGGGGCCAAGAGAGGACTCAGCACGAGCGTACACGGTATGCCCGCATATGTACCAGTATTAGACGCATATAGGGTGCAGTTTTGCTCCAGGGCAGCATCGCGGCCTGGTCGACGAGGAAGGAGCTTACGATGGATGTTGCGGATGGGCTGATGAGCCTCGAGATGGCTCGGGGGAATGGCATCGGAATACAAAGTCTCACTGACGGTTTCTGAACGAAGAATAAGCGTAGAGTTGTATTCTGGATGATGGATGAGCTGCTCGATAGCGCATTGAAACTAAGGGTGGTGAACAACTGCAATGTCGTCGAATCGCTGGCTTACGAGTTCCAAAGCAAAGTCGGCTGGACAGCTTACAATGGGCAGCCATTCTTCGTCTGGCGAGCTAGAAACTAGCGGCGAGATTGTCTGTGGATGGCCATCGCACGGCGAGGGAGTGAAACGAGGACAAGTCATCAGTCGCAGACCATCGAGCCCCGCTCGCATAGATACCATGTAAATTAGGTACACCGTCTAGCCATGTTCGTACTAACCCCCATCGACAAAATCGGACATCAACAAATGAGAGCGTCTGGTCAGAAAAGAGGCGACAAAAACTTGGGCATGGTGGAGAAAGCGAACGACCCCAACAAGTCCTGGCTTCAGAGGTCGCCGAGACTCAGAGGGGTGCATCCCACGTTGATGAGGCCGCTTTGCTACACACAAACATTCAGCAAACCAGTTCGGGTTGCAAAATGGACACGTACATAGACCGCCTTGTCGCAACAGACGGGATTTGAATCACATCCCGTGCCAGAGCCAGCTCCAGCAGCTGAGCATGACAAGTTAATCGGTGTGTCCACCGGTAGCGACGCAAGCAGGGCCAGCAGAGAAGGGCTCGTCGCCATGCTCAATACGTCCGCACTGTTGGGCTATCCAATCTCGACATTAGATCAACAACCAACACCAACATCGACGACGCACCGTGCTCGCGCTCTGGCAGCACTGCATCTTGCCAACGTCGCAGTCGCCTACGGGATTGCGGCCCATGAGGGGGCCACTGAAGGCGACAGCGACAAACGGGAGGACGGTGAGGGCGCGGTGGACGAGCATTCTGCTAGGGTGCAACGAAGAAAGGAGCGAATGGGGTCAAGTTGGGGGGAGGAGGGAAAGGAACTTGAGGGGGAGTCGACAACGGGTCGACTTTATATCTCTTCCCTGCATTCCATTCACCATCGGGCCGTCCTTTGGAATGACCATACCAAAGCTAGTCGGGATGCCAGGTGCCAAATGCGGATTGCTGGATTTCGTCGGAGCTAACCGATCTTATCACAGGACCATCATGTCCCGCATTCCAAGTTCAATGCTCAATATCAATCCTAAGCCACCAAAACGTCATTCATCGTCATCGAGACCCCTCCCAATCTCGCAGCAAAAGTCCGAGATACCCCACTGCTTCGAAATTCCAGAGATATTGTTCCACATTTTCGAGCATGTCTACATATCATATCATGGTCGCTCGGACCTCGCAAGCCTTGCACTCACTTGCAAGCTCTTCAGTGGTCCTGCTCTGGACGTACTGTGGCGTGTACAGAGCTCTCTCCTGCCTTTGTTAATGTCCTTTCCTCGTGAATTACTCAACTTTGCGCCGAGCGAAGAGACCGCCGTTGCCACATTTGTACGTGTCCCATCCGTCTACTTTCATGGAGGAGCCTTACTGTTGATCCCCAACCGCAGACGTTTGCCAGAAAGCCTATGATCAGCCATTGGCGACGCCCTTTGTTGTATACGAAACGTATCCGGATAATCATGCAGGATCCCGACCTCAGAAGATTCGGAGGAATCGCAGTGCATAAAAGCGTCCTTCAAACACTAATACAATCGTGCCCGTCGAAACCTGTGCTCCCAAACCTTCAGGAACTTAGCTACCCAACCATATGCAACATCGCCATCGTGGACGAAGCGACATATTCGAAATCCATATTCATGTTATCCCCTCCGAGCGCCCTTCAGTCATTAAGTTTTCAGTATCCCAGCGGCCGCAATGCCAAGGATACGCGTGCCTTTTTGACAAAGTTTGAAACCCACTTTAGGACTCTCGAATTTCTCCGCGTATTCATGGGTGAGATCATACCTCTTCTTCCCGTACAGTAAACTTAAAGATGGCAGACGTGATCCCCCTGGAGATCACAGACTTTCTGTCCGCATTCGCATCACTTCAGAATCTCAAGTGCCTAGTTTTGGCGCTCGGACCTGGCATCTCTTTCACATCAAAACGCAAGGGGCCATTCCCTTCGAACATATCAAACGCATTTTCGGGTATCCGCTCGCTTGGACTTCATTCGTTCTCTACACCATTCATCCTACAGCTATCGAAAGCCATTCACCCATCACAACTCGAGATTATCAATATACATCTCGCCTCTCGGGTCAGTCCAGATGAACTCAACAAACTTTTTGGATCAGTGGCGTCGTTGTCTGGCCAGCAACAATCCGTCCGCCTATTATCATTGACTGCAATCAGCTACTCATCTGCGCTGCAATCAATCAGCGACCTGCTGGCTCTCCGCAATCTCCGCCACCTCACTTTACAGAATATGGGACTGGTGCTTGACGATCGTAAACTAGAAGAAATGGCCAAGGCGTGGCCAAGCTTGCAGCACTTGTCTATCACCCACGATGTCCCGCCATCGACTACCGTCAATGGAACCTTGAAATCCCTAAATTATTTCTCGCAACACTGTCCCTACCTCGAAACTCTAGAACTTCGCTTGAATGCCCGGGAGGTTCCTCCAATTACAATCACCGGCACAACCGTACGGAGAGGCAAAGGAGCGACGCCATTACTCCTTCGGATTGATTTACGCTCCGAAATTCGTGATTCAGCTGGCGTCGCGTCTTTCCTCTTGGGAACCTGTCCTGGAATTTCAGTCCGAGTTGTGGGCGGTAGTCAAATGCCTGATCTGCAGGAGACATCGCCATGGAACAGGGTTGCCGAGATCATTGACGAGACACTCGGAAGGCCTCCGCCACGACCTCCGACACCCAAAATGTCGCGGATAATGTGTATGTCCTACCGTGATGTGCTGCCGGCGTTACATAATTTGACTTGTTTTCTAGTCTTGCGCTGAATGACTTAAATTGTCATGTGGGCACGATTGCTGAACAGTGCCGAAAATCCACCTCCTCTAGATGTCTTGCCTATTTGTAGCATTAGAAGATGTTCCGAGAAAATCTGGACGACAATATGTGAGTTTAGGTATGAAAATGTATAGATCTATGACCCAGATGTACACCACATCTACTTGGACTTTTCGTTCACTGCGCCCATTTTTATTCGGCCCCGCTTGTGTTCGTTCTTCCTGCCAGATTATCCCTTTATTGGTACAAGAAATCCCTTGTATTTCCCCCAGAATGTTGCCCCGGGAATGCATGTTATTTGTAAACGCATGTTCCTACAAGCGTGTTGAAAAATCCAGAGGCGATCTCAGGGGACTATCACGAAAGTGCCAACCGACTAATATACCCCCCATTTGAAGACTTTCGGAGATCTACCGCTCTCGAATGAATATCACACATGCAGTAGCCTAGCAGCGTCTAGTCGGTCGAAAAAAATTGCTATTATCACACTGGAAAGGCAGCCTAGACGCTATTTCGAATGAGTTATCATTGGCCAGGTTCTGGAATCTGGAAATGATGCATAGTACGATGCTATCATTGCTGTTGCAGGCTTTAGCGGCGTCCATCAGCTCATACAGTTGCGCCAACTCGGGCTGCGCTGCAGGGCGATTGAGGCCAGTTCGGATTTTGGGAGGCGTATGGCGTCGGAACAAATGCCCCGGTTTACCTCTTTCCGAGTAGAAAGATTGGACTTGGACAGAAAAATTCGCAAGTGGGAAGGAGTACGCGATTCCTTGGAGCAAAATTACGATGGAATATTCACCAAGATAATGTGCCTCGACCTTGTTGATTTCAATGCAACGCCTATTCTGGAGATAAACGAAAATAGTCTCAAGACGACCAACAAGAAGTACGCGGTCGATGTGTTCTTTGCAACAGGTGCGCCAACGACTTTCTTCTGGTGTGACGTCTTGAAATAACTGTCATAATGGGATAGGGCTCGATAATCATGTACTACGTGATGTAGATTATAATCGCGAACCCAGGAAGCGTCTGAAACGCGACCGGAATTTGAATGCAGGTACGAGTGAAGGCTCGTGCGATGAATATGATTGAGGAACGGCGCAGGCGGCAGTGCTCGCCTGTCTCATCTGCTTAGCTGCAGGCTCGATGTGGCGGATGCTGCCGTTCCATTCCACAAGAACACCCATTGTCTTCACGGGTTACATTCAAAGGATGATACATAAATGAGGAATGTAAAATTTCGTAGCCTCGTTGTTGTCCTTGATGTTTTTTTCAGGCGTCAGTGCGTGATAGACCAAGTCAGATGCCAGAACGCTCACAGATCGACGCAGGGTAGGATATACCTTCCCCGAACATTTCGAGCATAGATTCGCCAGTGCTATGTAAGATGGAGCGTCGGGTGTATCCAGACTGACTCCAGTGACGGTCGAGAGAAGCGCCTCACTCGGTTTTTGCCGATAAAGTAGACATGACCGTCGCTGCAACGTTAGTCTAAGCTCCGTTCACATTTTCAATCGGCTATGCAACTTTCTCGTTTAGAGCTTTTTTCTGGGTCGCTGGAAACTTTATTCCAAACTTCTCATACGCTGAGCTGATCAAGATGGTTCAAAATATTATGGTCCGGCAGAAACTCCTTAGTGGCAAGTTCAGCGAGAAGTGGGAAATGGGTCCGCAACAGGGTACTCATTCGACCACAATCCAAATCCACTGACGGCAAAGGAGCTGGCCGGTCGCTGTGCGGCTGAGTAACCGAGACTTGAATTGCTTGGTTGAAGTTGGATATCGTGAAGCGGCGCAACTTTGCAAGGTATCCATGTGGCGCTGTTGAACAGTGACTGAGCGTCCTCTTCTCCTTACCCCCTCAGGTCCTCCGAAAGCAATGCAAAAGGAGGCGCAGAACCTGTGAACCTCCACCGATCATACTCGCGAGAAAAAACCGCAGAAAATGGTGGGCCCAAAACTGGTCACGACTCTGCCGATAAGTGCTCATCGAAGATACTTCATCGGACATGACTGGTGTTCTACGTGGAATTGCTCTCCTTTCGGCGTTATCTGATGACCTCGACTCTCCCATTCAGGAATCTGAGGCAGCAACATCCTCTGGGTTGAATTTTCAGTCTACACTAGCTTGATGTGTCTGGCTGTATCGACGGCAACAGCTCCAGAGGCAGATGTGGATTCGCTTTGGGGCGTTTCGAGTGACATACTTGATAGAATGGCAGATTATCCGTGAGCTACACGGCTCGCGCATCAGTCGGCAGCCACAAGACGTTCCGAACGAGTAGTTCAGCTGGATCCCAAAATTTCCATCCAACGGACACTTAGCAGCGTTGACGGTTTAGGAGGCGTTACATCGTGTTTGCATCACCGCAGGCTTTCGACGGAACTTTTGAATAGATAAAGAGGGCGAGGGAACTGCGCTGGTAGAGCATAGCTCGAGCAGTAGCTCAACCCATTGCACCCCAAGGTACGCCCGGGTCCAGCGCTGGTTCTATCAATCCCATGACATAAATTATACACAAGAGCTATCAAACCTGACGACCCGAAATTCTCAAGTCTCTGGAACGCGGGTCGTTCGTCATTGCCCGTTCTGGTAACGCCACCCGGTTCTATGTCGGTGAAGTCCTCGATATCTACAAGCCAGGGGTTGGAAACAGATACGGCTCGGTCGACTTTGCAAACCCAGCGTCAGATGTCTCGTCCTTGTCGCTTCGTGTGTACCTCCCACTGTCACAGGTTTGTGCCCGCGTCGCTAGCTCCAGCTAACTAACAGTAGATGACCAAGTCAACTCACCACAGGGAATCACTCACCAAACGTCGAGGATACGATCTATGAAGATGATGACATTGGTGTTCTACGACCTGCCTTTACGAAACTATACCACTGCCATCATCTCCGTACGCACGCTTCGATAATGACATCTTATACCACATTGGCGAGCACGATCTCGGGCGGTAAAGTAGTTTCATTCAAGTTCACCATGTAACACACTCACGCTACATGTCTGTCCGGATAGCAGATTTGATGGTCAAAAATATAGCAGATTTCAGACCGGGAGCTGGAACCCGACCTAGACAGAAACATGGGGGAGCTTCCGGGGCCCTGTCGCAATCGCTTGATGGACTTTTCGGAATACCTTCCGCAACGGCGTGCTTGATCTATTGATACACATTCAGTTTTACGCGTAAACCACGTCCCTGGTACTGAGGGTCAATGCTATTCTGGTAAGACTAACGCTAATTGTTTAATTGTGACTTCTTCATCTTGTTCTAGCGTCTCCCTCATGAAACTCGGATATCCACGCTTCACCTCTTCTTCAATTTACTGGGCATACGCCATGAGTCCTGGTAGTTATATGCTGCACGTTTCTTTCCTGGAATATTGGAGCCTGAATACCAACTCTCCGTATTTGAAGATATCGAGGCGTTGAACGCGTCATTGACGCGTTTCCTGAACGTCACCGCAGTTTGTGTTGTCGGCGTAAACTTGGAGATGTGGCACTAGCACAGGTACGCAATTGTTTGGGCGACCCATGCCTTGGACCTGCGGCAGCCAAGTGCACCGCAGAACGCCGTCGGCCCATGTGGACCGTATGTGTAGAATATATTTGGCAGGTTGTCGATTGTTATACCGGGACTGTAGGTGAAGGTATGTAGTACTTACTAAGTCCTCACACCGTCTTGCCAGTGATCTTGAATAGTGTCCCTGTTTAAACGGCGTATATTGATGCCTTTGAAGCCACCGACGAATTACACATGCAGGTATTTCACGATAAACATGTCAACGTTTCAACCCCGCACAACAGCCAACTTGGGTTCGCGGTGGAAGAAATGCATTGCTCTTTGGCAACTTCATGACACGAAGGATGCACATTGAAACCTATCACGAAAGAAAATCGTGAGCTTTCATCGCGGGATCTTCTCTGAGTCGACTCTCCTGCCGTTGACAGCGTGAACAGGTTTGCACTCCCACACACGCCAGCCTATCCCACGGTCACCGCATAGGTCAATGTGTCCCACGTCATTTTCCACTACAACAAGGGCAGCTCAACAACGGCTCGAGGTTTCACTCGCTGCACACGTTTTTTCGAGGTAATCATTGGCACATATCGCCCTGGAACATGTCAGCACCGAGGGCTAAAGTCCTTCGTATGCATGAAACTTTTGGAGTAATCTTACTACCGTTTTCGAGCCGTTCCTCTTGCTGCCTGCTCTTCATCGCGCATTGGATCATCCCACTCAAAGCCATCGCAGGGAACGGTAGTGGGGCATATGCCCAATAAATAATTAAAATGTCTATCACCGGCTAGTGCGACCAGAGCATGACTGGAAAAACATTGCATGCAAGGGTGATGAGCGCCAATGGATGGTCCCGCCGCAAGCCCAATTACTCGAGGATAAACATTAAGAAAGCGAAAATAAGAAGGCAGAAAAAACGAGTCGACAGACGAACAAATCTTGCCTCGTAAATATCAGGCGGTCTACAACATATGTATGTTTCCCATCAGGTAGTCAACGTTGGCACAGCGGAAACGACGTTAACCGTCTTTTCATGTTCACTTTCCTGCGAGGTCGAGGAGGTGTGATGTGGTTCGCGATTGCCGCCAACCGCGCTGTTGTTGTACTCATGCCGGGGCAGGAGCTCGGTCTCGACACCTACGTAGTCGTAGGCGAACTCGCCCATCTCGGCATCGTCGACACCGATAATCTCAGTCTCCTCGTCGCAACGGAGACGGAGATAAGGAATGTAATGCATCACCCACAAGATGATGGTCTAAAAATGGTCAGACAAATTGACACACATCAGACATGCCAACTCACGGTCATGACAAAGGAGTAAGAAAGGCCGGATACTGAGTCTGCCAATTGGATTCCAAGTTGTCGGTAGTTGTGGTCGAGCCAACCACCAGGAATTGGTGTGCTGCCATCAGCACCCGCGATGCTTGATTGAGCGAAAAGTCCAGTGAGTATGTTACCCACAATCCCACCGATCGCGTGCGAGGCGAAGATCTATAACTTCATTGTGAGTACCGGCCAGATGGATCAGTCGAGGACCCACGTCAAGAGTGTCGTCGTATTTGAAGATAAACTTCAACTGGGTGGCAAAGTTGCACACAGTGCCCGCCATAAAGCCGAACAGCACCGCGGCTGGGGAGCCAACATATCCAGAGCCGGGAGTAATGGCAACGAGACCGGCGATGGCACCAGAGCAGAAACCAACGGCAGACCACTTGCGTTCCAGGCGCCAATCCTACGAATCATCCTTAGCAAGACACAACTCAATTCTCTTAAAGAGACGCACCCAGAGCATCCAGGTCAAGCCACCAACACTGGCTGCCAAGTTGGTGACAATGCAAGCCTGTGTGGCACGGTAATTGGCGGACAATGCCGAGCCACCGTTGAATCCAAACCAGCCGAACCAAAGGAAGACTGTTCCCAGGATAACGTAGGTGGTGTTATGCGGCTTGTAGGCAAGTCGCTCTGTGCCGTAACCACGACGCTTCCCAAGATAAAGTGAGATAGCCAACGCTGCCGTTCCCGAAGAGATGTGGACAGGAGTGCCACCAGCGAAGTCAAGGCCGCCCAGCACGAAGGACCAACCATTAGGGTTCCATGTCCAGCAGGCAATAGGGTCGTACACCAATGTCGACCACACGAACACGAACACGAGGAGTGGCCCTAGGCGGCTGCGTTCTGCAGTTGCGCCGATAGCGATCATTGGGCTATCCCATGTCAATGTTAGCGAATAGCGATGTCACCATTCAAAGTAGAAAGACCTACGTAATGGCAGCAAACATGAGCTGGAAGACACAAAAAGTGATCGCAGGCACGCGAGTACTGGCGACAGATGGCTGGTCAAGAACGCCCATGAGGGCAAAGTGTTCTGCGAACAAATGAGACCAGGTTTGAAAGGACTACAAATGACCTACTTAGGTTGCCAATATATCTACCAGCGGATTCGCTGAACGCCAAGGAGTATCCCCAAAAGAACCACTAGCATTATGTTAGCATATGTTACTCCTATGAAGCCACCCGGCGCACCTGGAACGACACCACTGCAACGGTCATCATGCTAAGATAAATCATGCTAAGAGCATTTTTCCTCCGCAAGAGACCAGAGTAGAAGAAGCCGACACCAGGTATCATGATCCATACCAAGGCAGTTGAAGCCAATGTCCAAGCGATGTCGCCGAGGTTGTATACGGCGCCAGACGAGGTTACAAGGTCTCCGGCTTCGAAGAGAGTCGATGAAAGATTGCACGAGGAATTCGGGACATGGACTTACACGAATTGTAGGTCACGTTCACCATTTTCAATGGACCTCAGCAGTCGGGTAGCGGAGGCAAGAGGGAGGGTGGCAAGAAGTTTAACAAAATGAAGGGGGACTGATATACCCGCGCCGGGTGTGGGATTTGTACCTTTACGTATTCCAAACGGCGAGATAAGAATGGCGCTTAATAAGCAGGAGAGGGGATTTGCTATCATCCAATGAGCGGCTGCGGATGAGTCTGGAAACACACATAAAAACACGTGAGGATGTCATAAAGACCCTTTGTTTTTGCTAACCTTTGATCAGTGGCTAGGCAAGTTGACAGGTGCATGAACGTACGTGTGATACACTGTCACCCGTCATTTCATTTCCGACGAAACAACTCGGCCGTTTTTCCGGCGATAGGGTCCATCCTTGAAATCTGGGTTCATCGCGACACGACTATCAGCCGCATATTCGAGCTGTTGTTCTTTTGGCTTTCCACTAAATCGGGCTGTGTTTCACAACGGCGACCTCAGTAACGGCGGCCATTTGCACAGCTGCAACTGATCTTGATTCGCCATGTGGCCAAAGGCGATTCTTCCATCGCATTCTCAAACAAACATCTATGCGTTTCCGCGACACGTCGAAATCATGAGGAACTGACAAATTAGGTCGTTCTTACCAACAATATGCAGCTCTCCCAACGAGACATTTATCCCGTTCGTTTTCCCACGGTATATACATTCCGTACTTTTTTCATGAATAGAAGTCGATGGGTTAGTAACTGCACCGAGTTGACGTATTTCCTTACCACCAATAGCCCACTAGCGACGCACAGCCTCTCCACACAAGTGCACCAGTCTAAATGCTAACCCATATGAAGATCCGGTGGCTGGCGCGTGTCTGTGCTGCATTTCCTCCTTTGGCCCTCGAACGGGCGAACATGAATAAGGACAAGTAGGTTTCTGTCAGGCCGGAGAAATCCAGAGTGTTTGTGTTTGTTTGGCAAGTTTCCAGAAAATTGATTCAGTTTGTAAGTCTAAGTCGTACTATATTCGAAGTCACTCGATGTCCAGTGCGCTCCTTGGTGCAGCGAGGCAGTACGTGCCCGTTCGTGCTCGCCTCACGAAATGTTCAGTTTTGGCGAAGAGTATCCATGTCTCACAACTCAGTTCGTCCCTGTTATCAAGTTTCCCCGAACCCCAGTAATTCATATGTATAGCTCGACGCGCCGCCGAAGACGATGACCTCTTCGGTATCACGGACCAGCCCGTAGCGCAAACAACTCACAAGAATCCTACAAATTCGCTGCCAAAATACTCGAACCCCCAGGAGCGAAAATTCTACGATCTCCTTCTGTTTGTAAGCGATCGTACTGGCAGAGTAAAAGTCGTCAAGGCAGGCCAGGTCCGTGCCACGGCCTGGTTGCGCCTTTTCCAGCTCGCGAGCAAGCCAGAACACCTCGAGGCTGTTGCAGAGACCTTCCCTCGCTGGAGAGAGTTGGGAAAGTCATTTACTCCCCTCGATAATGAGATGTTTGTTCGTACGTTCATGTTTACATGACAATCCTTCGTAGACACTCATCGCGTTCCTCTACAGGCCGCTGCACAGAGCTTAACTGTCCTTTGCTTGCTCTGAAAGTTTTCGGAGATCACCCAAAGTATGGTCTCCCACTTTCATCCCTCTCTGCCGCGCGTACCCTCCTCCATTCCTTGTACCGGAAATATCCTCTGGAAAACATGGTTGCTGCAGTATCGCTATTCGGCATCAACAATCTCTCGCCTGTTACCAGTGATCCCGCTAGCTGTGCCATGCTCTATGCTGCGTGTTTACGCAGCAAGAATAAACACGCGTCGTTGCTCGGGAGAGATGTCCGAATAGCTCTTCAGAAACTTTTGAGGCAGACTACACCTTACGCCGAGCCCAAAGAGAATTTTTTGCGTGCACGCTACTCGGTTAAACCTGATCTATGGCTATCGGGAGCGCTCAAAGAGATAAAGGAAATCAAAAGAACTCAAGGTCGTGGATCCTGGTGGATAACCGAATGGATTGCTAAAGGAGAGGGTCGTATACTCCCACCGCTGGTAGAACGTAGGTATCATGCAAGAGTTGGTAGACATCCACAAGAGGCGTTGGCACCTGCCATGGAGAGTAAACCCCAACGATTACACGCTTAGCTGTCCATATCTTTTATCTCTAGGCTCGTTATCATTGCTATCTCTAGTCGTAATTCATCTGCTGGTTTATGACCCAGGGTTGACAGGGATCGACTGCCGCATGAAGCTCTGTCGTATCGGAGACTGAGGTGGCCTGCCAAACGATACTTTTTGCCGTGATAGGATAGTGTCATCGATGACACTGATCTGCATGGACTCTCCGTCTGCGAGATGAGATGGCTTCTCAGTCGACTAAAGCTTGCTTTTCAATTTCTCTATAGGGCCAAACACCGAGTATCGCCCACTACAATACAACTTCTTACAGTCGCATACATATGTTGAACGGGAATGAAGAGGAATGAATGTGGACGCCTCGATTAACTTGCACATTTCTATGATCAATTTTAGAGAGGGTACCGTCCGAGGATGTAAGCTGGCTCGTTGAACGCCCCAGAGCGTCCCTGGAATCGAATTAATTTTTGTGCATAATGCACGTGGGCAGCGAGGTGAGCAACCTACGAGGTAGGGTTGATTGGCGGTCCGCCCTGAAGTGACTCCTTCTGGACAACCGATAAGCATCTAATCTAGTACTCCATGGCGCAGCAGCGCTGACTGCCATTCCAAGGAAAATGCTACCCACGCGGCACGCGATAGGGCTCCGTGAGCTGTCCGGGTCGCCTTGGCACCCAGAGAAGACCCTGGGCAACGGAACACATACCTACCATCGATTCAGGTCCACAACTCGGTTAGATAAGGAGGGGAGATCGCAACAAGTAGACTTGGACGCAGTGCCTTTAAGGCACGTAAAAGTATAAAGTGGTGCAAGTGCTGCCAAAAGACGTGTGAGATACAAAACGAACAATGAAACGAAAGTTCAGTGACTCCACCTTGTTGCGGGTCGTCAAAAAACGACTCGTCCATCAAATTTGCGGGTTTGCGAGCATACTTTACCAAATGGACGGGCCGCTCTGTTGCCGCTTCATGATGGAGCGTCAACTCGCAGCCTAGCACTAAAGGCCCAACTGTTTTGCGTTTTAGCTATATCTCCGATCAACTGTGATATATGAATGCATACCAATGAGGCCAGACCACATTTGGTCTTGGATTTATATTAGGTTACGTAGAGGACGTGCCCAGGGCTTGCGTAGATTGCATTTCGTTCACACACCCTGAAGGGTGTCCCAAGGTTTTGAATTCAAAACTGAGAAGGCAATGATAATGGCATGGGTAGCACCGGCAAGAAACTTCAAGAGATCTAAACTTGTCAGGGCTGCGCTCAGCGTGATAATCTGCCCCCCTGGTGACAAATTGTGGAATCACAAGAACAACTTACAACTGTTTTTGATTTTCTGCATTCGAGTACAAATGTTAACTCAGTGGTACAGCGACAGTGCCCTTCTCCACTCTTTGATAGCGGATTGGCGCCATAGTTCTATGCTGTTCATGTTCATGCGACTTGATTAGCACCTTGCATTGAAAGCTGACCATTCACGCTCTAGAACGAGCATTCAAGCCCGCGTTTGGCATGGATCACGCTCCCGGGCGTGGACAATGCAGGGACGGTCGCGCAGTCAAACCTACACCTGTCCTGGGTCATGATCGATTGGAACAGGCCACACCTCCCTTGTACCCGGGGCATACGAGTCCATCCAGGGGATCTCAGGGCTCGGTAGCACCAAACCAAGCACGATTGTACGCCCCATTGCAAGTGGCGCGAGCATTACAATAATTCCGCGCCTGCGATGGGGCTCGATGCGTATGCCTTGGCCAGCTTAACGGCCCAGCGCGTCAAGGATGTGTCGACGTTCGGTTGGCGTGGGGCCGTCATGTTTTTGTCCACGTACGCCGTCATATTTTGGAACACGACCGTCCGTGGACCCAACCGGACGCGTCAGCGACTTACAAACTAAATCATGGCCCCAACATCCTTGCCGTGGTACACATATTCCGATGCGATGTCTTGCTCACTAAGCAATCCACCCGCGGACCGATGAAACTCTACGAGCTCTGGGGCTCGAACCTGGCTTGGGTGAGTGCGCGAACTGTCTCTAGGATCGGCCGTCATTGGCATCGGGCGTTGGAAGGAAAGGAAATTCGTAGTTGGTGAATTCCAGGTAAGACCCGACGATTATGGCTGGCATTTTTATAGCGCCGTTTTGCCTCGATCTGTCGTGAGCAGGTTCAAACCTAAGCCTCGAGGGAGAGATGGAGGCTGGTGGTGCATCTGGAATAATCTAGAGTGCGATGAGGAAAATGGTAAAATCCAACCTCCTCGCAACAAAGCCTACCTGGAGGACTTTGTTGTAAATCCGCGGCAAGCTTCGGGCGGATGCCATGGTCTGGACGGTAAAAAGGTCGTCAAGTTGCAGAGATTGTGCGCTAATTCTTTCGCTTATAGACTTTGACGATCTTCACGCGGCGCCGAAGGTCATGCTATTCTGCAGAAACGTGTTCATCAACTCCGTGGGCGACGCACAAACAGAAAAAGCAGGCACGCACAGACATGCTTATTTGAACACCGTCGACCTTGAGAGATGTTACGATGTGTCGGATGAGATCCGTGAACAAGAGTCCTTGCTTCCCGAGATTGAGTTCTGTGGACCTTTGAAAGTCGTGGTCTATCGAGGGTTGCAGCATGTGCAGGATTGAAAGAGATGCATGGCCTCGACGGGATCACTGTCGTGTGAAGAGCTAAAAGGCGTTTACTCAATATCTGCCTCCGGATTCAGTGACGTTGCAGAGTAAACGCACAGGTGGACGCGAGCTGGAGGAAAAGTGGGGTTTGGGAGAAGGTCTTCATCATGGCACCGAGCAATTGCAAGAGAGTGACACACCCCGAGTGGAGGCAAAAGTTCTGGATGACCCCACTGCAAGGGACTTTTATCTGGGGTCGGATGAGCCTGCACTGGTGTATGCCGTCCGTCAATGGAAACAAGTTACTCTCTGCTACATCAAAGTACATGCGCGTTATTGTCTTGCTCAAACTCGACGATGTGGACACACTAAGAAGCTGAGCACGTGCAACAATGAATCCGTGGGAATATGAGCATTAGTCAGCAGGGCAGGGGCAGCGACAAGCTGTTCAACGACGACGCTTCCCGCCCAACTCGTCACGCGCGATGCCACCACCGTTTTCGTCCCCACATAACCAGTCCTCCTTGCCCGCTCTCTACCTCTACCCTCTCAATGACACTTTCGTTCCAAAACATATCGCCCTAATTGGTGGCCAGCGTGTCAAGATTGGCCGTCAAACCAACGCTAAAACTGTACCCGCCGAACGAAACGGTTACTTTGACTCAAAAGTTCTCTCTAGGCAGCATGCTGAGATTTGGGAGGACAGTGGAAAGGTGTGTCCCTTTGGCGCTGTCATTTTCTGCCTTTCATTTCTCTTCATGCCAGATCTTCATCAAAGACGTCAAGAGTTCCAACGGCACTTTTATCAACGGCGAACGTCTCAGTCCCGAGGGCGTCGAGTCAGAACCTTTTGAACTTAAAAATGATGATATCGTTGTACGCTTCTCTGCACTTTTTTCTTATCTCACTCCTCAGTCGGTCCTGCGTAGGAATTCGGTATTGACATCATTGGTGAAGACAACAAAACGACCATCCACCATAAGGTCGCAGCTCGTGTTCTCTGTATATTTACAGAGGAGGACGCCCAGGACGCAGCACGCGTAGAGCGGATGCAGAGTCCCACATCTATCACTGGTTCTCAGCCAAGCACTTCTGCTTCCTCCTCCCAATTCTCCTTCGCACAGGGCCAACCCGTCCATCAGGCACAACGTCGTCCGACATTGCAATCTCAGCTCGGTGGGATGGGTGGGATGGGTGGCAGTATGCGACCTCCGGGTAAAAGTGGTCTCAGCTTTGACCATATCCTCAGCCGTCTACAAAGCGAGCTCCAGAAAAGCCGTGAGACTGGCGCTGAGTTGCATTCGTTAACGACAGCGATGAGTGATATACACGATACCTTGGGCGGTGCTATGGTGCGTTCTCACTACTTTGGCTAGTCAGCCCTACTGACAACCGCTTTCACAGCCATCCAGTGTCCCACACTTTCCTTCCAACCTCCCCCCTGTCCGACCTCCACAACCACAGTCAGTACATGAACCCTCCCAGCCCGCCGATTCCGGATCTGTTCCGGTCACCATGCTCAACGACCTTCGTACTCAACTTCACGAGACCCAAGCAACTTTGGCAAGCCATGTCGACAAGGCGCGTGCCCTCGAGGACGTGCTCGCTGAGCATGAAGCCATCAAGACTGAGGTCGCCTCCCTGCGGGAACTCATAGATGAACGGAAACGCGAACTTGAGGTGTCCCGACATGCCCCCTCTGGAGACCATGACGCTCAACATCATGATGACCTACGCAACGGCAGTTATCGACCGGACGATGATGATGGCGCCAGCATCCATACGATCGTTCCACACGGCTTGGAGAGAGTAGAGGAGGAAGATGAAGATCAGTTGATCCCTGAGGAAGAGGATGATGAAGATCGTCGACGTCGCCGAGAGGAGCTCGGACGCCCGCGGACTCCTGAACCCACTGGCATGGGTATCGCGGAGGATGACGAGGATTCCCCTGAGACAAAGCGCAGACATCCTCCACCTTCGCCACCACAACAGCCACATGTGTCTGCCGTTATCGACGAGTTGGCTGAGCGGTTGTCGGCACTTAGTGGACGGATAGACACGGCGGTGGAGTTCAACAACTCCCTCCAGGCGCAACACACCGCAGCGCAGATAACTATATCGCAGCTGCAATCCAAGATTGCAGAATTGGAAGAACTCGTACAAGCAACCCATATTCAGCTGCAGCAACAAAACACTGCCCAGGAGGCTGCTCATGCGGAGATCCTCAAGGCTGTTCGCGAACCTCGGGATGCGGAGCGAGAATCCTTGACAGCGATGCTCAACGAATGGAAGAAGAGTGTGGAAAGTCAGTGGAGTGCCGTCCAGGAGGAATGGTCGCAAGAAAGGGAAAGGCTTAGTAAAGTGAGAGAGGAGTGGGAGAGCCGAGCACGGACGCTAGAATTGTCATTGGATGCCAAGATTACCGCGGGCGTGGCATCGCTCACGGCGTTGCATCGTCAAGACCGGTTTCCGAATGGCGACATCAAGATCAATGGTGGCGGTGGGCTTGTCACTCCACCAAGTCCCGTCAGTGTTGCATCGAATCCCGGACGGACGAAATCGCGACGACGACGGTCAAGCTCCTCTCGCAGTCGTTCAAGATCGAGTTCACCCATTTCGTCGATTGAAATGATAGAAGGGGCGGTTAATGTGGAACATGATATCGGGTCTAACCCCGGTTCACGACGTGCGTCGGAACACTATCAACAATCGCGATCACCTTCGCCATCAATAGTGGAAAGTGAACCAGAGTCATGCAGCCAAGTGCTAGAGCGTGGGGCTCAGTATCCGATCACGCCCGCCCCGTCGGTGAAGGACTCTCCCGAGCAACCACTGTTGAACCCCCCCTCGCTTGTTGTAGAATCGAAGACGGATAGGGATTTGCGCTCTGGGGCTGTTGGTTGTCTCACGATCTTATACCCGTCACATCTGATGACCTATTTCTTTCAGTTGCATTTCAATTTGACGACTGCGGTGGGCGTGATAGTCGTCGGCATTGCGACAGCAGCGGTACTATGGCGAGTGAAACAGGATTAGGCATGCAATCATGGAGGGTTTTCAATGGCGTTCGTTATGACCAACACTTGCTCTGGTTTGATTACTTTATTATTCTTTTTTTCTCGCTGCTTCTGATGTTATTTGCCATTTGTGAGTAAGCATATGCAGCCTTTGTTCGTTTTAATGATAGCACCACCATGTCCCATTCTTGTGTGCGATGTGCTAATAATTGTCTCGAATTGCGCAGCATGTGGCGTTTTTGCTCCACGGCGAAGCTCCGGGTGGCCTTGGGCCTTGATTATGGCCTGCTTGCTGTGTGCATTTGGACCATAAAGGCGTTGTCTTGTGTTCTGGCCAAGCCATGCAGCCGATTTGTAAGAACGTTTGTAAGCCGAGTTGGACGTACATATAAAAAGTCCCTTGAAGGCTGCTATTCGGTTGACCTCTAAATGATGACGGTCGCTTACGATTTGCCCAATAGCGCCAACAGTGGCCAGTCCCTCAAGCAACAGCCCACGCATGTGTATGGCTTCGGCACGCGTGCAGTGCACGTAGGCTCAGAGCCAGACCCCAATACCGGCGCAGTCATACCCTCGATAGCACTTAGCACGACGTACCAACAAGACGGGGTCGGAAACCACAAGGTACGTTGACTGTGTGATCGCGAGACCTTGTCTGATCACGCGGCCTGACAGGGCTTTGAGTACTCCCGATCCGGGAACCCCAACCGTCAAGCGCTCGAGACGACGCTCGCTGCGCTGGAGGCAGGGGGCGCCGAGGCGATCGCATTTGCCTCTGGTTCGGCTATCACGGCCACGCTCGTGCAGGCTGTGGGACCGAATGCGCACATTCTGAGCGTGAATGACGTTTATGGCGGCACGTTTCGCTATTTCAAACGGGTTGCTTCCGAGATTCAAGCCCTCGAGACGACTTTTGTCGACCTCGAGAACATCGCCGATGATGGCATTCTGGCAGCGTTACAGTCAAACACCAAGGTGCATTGCATTCACTCCTTGTTTCACCTCAGGTCATTCATGCGCTTTTCCTTAGCTTATCTGGATAGAAACCCCCACAAACCCTACCCTTCGGCTCGTGGATATACCCCGGATTGTCTCCCTCGCACGATCTCACCCATCCCGGCCACTCGTGGTCGTCGATAACACGTTCCTATCTCCCTTTTACCAATCACCTCTCCTCCTCGGCGCCGACGTTGTTACCCACAGCCTATCCAAGTACATAAATGGTCACTCGGATGTAATCATGGGCGCCGCGATCCTCCCCGCACACCATGCCCAGCTCACGCAAAGGTTGCGCTTCCTCCAGAACGCGCACGGGGCGATCCCGAGCCCATACGACTGCTGGCTAGCGCAGCGCGGCGCCAAGACGCTGCATCTACGAATGAAAGCACATGGCGTGAACGCGCTGAGGGTCGCCCAAGCGCTCGAGAGCTCGCCATTTGTCGAGGCAGTAATATATCCCGGGCTGCCGTCCCACCCGCGGCATGCGCTTGCGTACCGGCAGCTCTCGCCGCATGCGGGACCGTTTGTCGATGCGTTCCAAGCTGAGCACGGGAACTTCCCCGACCGACAAGACGGGATCGCGGGCGGCGATTTTCCCTATGGAGGAATGGTGTCCTTCCGGATTCGCGGGGGCGCGTCAGAGGCGAACAAGTTTCTGACCGCAACTCGGCTGTTTACGTTGGCAGAGTCGCTGGGCGGCGTGGAGAGTCTGGGAGAGGTGCCCGCAGAGATGACGCACGCTGGGATACCCGAGGCGGAGCGCGCTGCGCTGGGGATTGGCGCGAACTTGATTCGGCTGTCTGTTGGGGTTGAGGAGACGGCAGATTTAGTACGGGATGTCGAGCAGGCGCTTGAGGTGGCTGTTGGTCGTTTGTGAGGTCTGTGAGGCCACTGCTTTCGATTGTTGTCGATGTCGTACATTAAAGAGGTGAATCGCTCGTGTAGGAATAAATTCCGTTTTACAGCGGTTTGCAAAAGTTGGAAGTTCTATGATAGAACGAGCCTGCGAGTGTCATCGCAGAAGTGGGCCTTCGTGACAGGCTTCTCGAGAGTGCTTCCATTGATTATCAAATCAATGCTTTCTTCCGACACAACGGAAATACCAATATTTATGACAGGTCTGAACGTTGTGTGAAATGTGAAGATTGCAGTTAAAAAATATTTTGACATTTGTGCGGCATGTAAACTCAGAATTTAAACAATGTTTTGCATGGT
>JBBPSB010000412.1:0-20014 GCA_038093375.1 Xerocomus brunneocitrinus
TACTAGAACCTAAGTGGAGGTTGGTTGGAGTGAGTCGGAGGAGACAAGAGTGACAAGTGTTCAGTCAAGTTGATATTCAAACTGAGGTAAATACATCAGAGTACTCGAGTTTATATACGGAGTCCGGGGTATCGTAGAGTAAGCGGAAGTGCAGTCCGCAGGCCAGGTCCGAAGTAATACTACAGAAAACTGTGTAATTACGTAGCGTAACTAGATGTAGTCTAGCGTAAGAATGAAATGGAGAGGAGTGTAAAGGGATAGAGTGTCGGGTATACCAGTCCGATCGCCCGCAACTACGTCTCGAGCAAGAGCACTCCAGAGTTGGCGAGGAGTTGGACTTGGCGAAAAGTCATGGATATGACAGCGTGCAAGCACCTTGGGTTCCTCGTTGCCCAAGTTGGGTACAAGGGGAACTTGCTCACCGTCAGAAAAGATATAAACGGCATGCTGAAATGGATGATTGGAGTCATGAGACCCAGTGTGAGGATGAGGTTCCAAAAGCGGTGAATGAGCTGAGTGACGAAGGGCATCAACACCAGCCTGGATATTGATATGCGGGAAGCACTTCTGCATGTGTTGTTCAAAGGCAAGACAATGTTCAACATGTGCCACCTTGACAAAAAGAACAGAGCCATCATCATCCGATAGCTTGATGGCATGGTCAATGTTGATCCCAACCCAATTGCCATAGGCATGAGAATAGTATTCAACCTCAGCATCAGAGAGGTGCAGGCGGCAAAGAACTAGATCTGTGAATGTGAAGCAAGGAAAGGTGCCTTGCTGAAACTGGCAAAGCGTGGGCCGCGAATTGTCCTACAATGTCCATCAGTTAAAGCAAGACTTGATGGAACATCTTACTCACTGTCATCCACATATACACCGTGACTGTATGGTTGATATTCTGAATAACATTTGATACAACTGCCTCTTGATGGCATGGAACCGACTTGGTGTCCAGAGAGGGAGCAATAGATGAGCTTTCAGAAAGGGAAACATATGCCATGGGAGCGACAGCAGGCTGGTATGATGGCCCTACCACTGAAAGTGAGTTTTCTTCAAGGGTGGTGACAGCTCGAGGAAGGGGCTGTGCTTGTGTGGCAACAAGGTCTTCATGAGCATGAGGGACAGTATCTTGCTCGTGGATACTAGGAGCTTCATCAGGATGAGAAGGTGTGGCCACATGAGGAACAGAGTTGGGATTGGACGGCAGAAGGTCTATTGGTTCACCTGAAATAGAAGCAGGAACTGAGGCAAGAGATGGATGTGTGTCGGTAAGAGGATCCGAGTGCTCTCTATCCACAGCAGCATGACCTCTCAGCATACAGCCACCAAGGAGGCGGCAATGCATGCGGCATGAAGCCCATTCACAGGCAGTATTGGTCTGCTTCTTGCATAACAAGGCCACACAGAATCCTGCAATAATGTATGGATTCTCTGGTGCAATGATACCAGGAGCCTAAGGGTCCATGAAGACTGGATAGAATGAGTAATGGGGGTGGGATGAAAATATGAACTTGCTCACAGGAATTGTCGGTGAAGATATGTCTACATGAGGAAAATATAAGTATTAGAGCTGGCGAGCTCACTGGTTGTGGGCTGTAAGTGTGCAAATTTGTCTAGAGCATATTTGGAGAACTTACATGGACAAAAGCATGAAATAAAATACCCTAAAGAGAGTGCCAAAAGTGAAAGGAGAGACCGACCAATGTTTATAGATGGCGGGTAGTGAGTAGGGGAGCATCATTGAGGGATGAGAGGGATGTGGCGCATGACACATGGAGCACGTGACACATAAGGGACCGAAATCCGAAAATCCGAACTTTTTGGCATTTTTGGCATTTTTAGACTTAGAGCAATTTTTGATCCTGTGGCAGTGTCACTTTTACTATGCTTTTTTGGTACACTTTTACTTACACTTTTTGGTACACATTTTTGGTACCCTTTTTTACTACACATTTTTGGTACACTTTCACTATACTTTTTTACTACACTTTATGTACACTTTTTGGTACACTTTTACTACACTTTTTTGGTACACTTTTTTGGTACACTTTTGTGGTCCACTTTGACTACACTTTTTTTGGTACACTTTTACTTACACTTTTTTGGTACACTTTTGTGGTACACTTTGACTATCCTTTTTTTGGTACACTTTTGTGGTACACTTTGACTACCCTTTTTTTGGTACACTTTCACTACACTTTTTTGGTACACTTTTGTGGTACACTTTCACTAAACTTTTTTGGTACACTTTTTTACTACACTTTTTTACTACACTTTTTTGGTACACTTTTTTGTCTCAAGGCCAGGTTGTGCCTGCCCATACCACAGTAGGCCTGTGAGGTACTCAACAAGCACTACTTGACAGGATAGCAGGAAGCCTACACGCAACTATTTCATGAAGGTGAGAAAAGAAGAGACAGGAAAAGAAAACCAATTGATACATCTTTGAGTTCTTGAGGAAGGACACACAGACTATGGTTCTCTATTTGACTTCTATGACTAAGCTGTCTATGAGGCTGAGGTGTTGAACAAGCAATGAGAGACTTCACATCTCACAAGGAACCCATTCTAGATAATCATCAAGAAAACAATACCTGCAAATCTAAGAGATCGTAATATGGTCTTATTGAAATACTAATTTGATACAACTACAATTGTGCCCTGGAAGGTTTCATCAAAGCCAAGTTTAATATCAAAGACATCCATTGGGTGAGTACTCTGGTATGATCTTGTATCAGTTCACACACATTGATCTTATGTTTTCATTATCAGATCTACAACTTCTGGTGGACTCATAGGCGATCACATCTTCTCAACATCAAGAGCCATATCTTGACATTGGAAAAGAAACATAGTCAAGAGTTGGACACAAACAATTCTGACTGTTGTGGTTCACGGACCCTATCACCACTGAGCTGATCAAAGATTCCCTTCTGTCTCCAAGAACACCACACACAAGATGGCAACACTACCACAGATGGCAAAGTGGGATATTGGTAGGAATAATATTTCTGCAGAACAGATAGCTTTGTTATAGATGACACAACACATTCTGTTGAACCTCATATCCATGGCTTAACATAACCAAGATAAAAAAGGTGGAGGCAATGGTGAAGAAACTGATCTTCCTGTTTGAGAGCAACTGGATGTAATGTGAACTGCTGTCCAACAACAGGGTTTGGGAGGTTGACAACTAGATGATAGTAAAAGAGTAGACATGGCTGGATGAGTTGGATAGTCAATCCAAGATTGCAAACACCTCAACTCCAATGATGTTCAACAATGAAACCCTAGGCAATCAGAATGCACATCTTCAAAGTACTGCAAGTATATTTTATGAAGACAATCACAAGAAGATGAATCAGATCATATGCTTGGCTCTCTCTGAGGGACTTGGCATTGATCCAAATGAAAAGGCAGTACCAGCAGCCTGGGATCAGTTGAGTGCCTTGTTGTAAGTAAACAAAGTTGTGATTGTATAGAGTGCTCAGCTGATTTAATCCATCCATACAGTCTCTTAGAAAACCTCTGAGGTAGCAGTTCATCATCAAAAGAATCCAAAGGATACTTTTCCAATATTGATCAAGGAAGACTTGAAACATCTCAATGAGGATATATATCTAGTGGAGTTGGTGCCAACCTTGACCAAACAAGAGCATACCTAATGGTTAGGCAAACAACTTAGTTCAGTCATGTTGTTGCTCAAAGACCTACATACATACAATGCCAATGTGTTATGATTGTGAGATGTAGAAGAAGACAGGTTTTGAGTCCATGAAAACCATAGAAGTCAAACATCGTCAAGTATTTTGCAAAGTCCAAGTTTTTCAGCTTGACTAGCTCACATAGAAAAATTGTACATGTTTGTATTGATCCATGCATTATAAGGTTCTGACTCTGCTACAGGTGGTCAATAACAGTCCAAGTTTAACTCAAAGGAGATGATCACTAACAGTAACAATGAAGATCCTTTTGACAAAGGTAGCCAAAGTCTCAGGTGAGTGAGCATTCACAATTTGGTGCAAGATTGTGCTCCTCATTCCCATTTAGGCAATATGCAAGAGGTTGACAAGGACTCAGACAAAAGCATGAAGTCTGACTCAAGAGATGATGTCATAGCAGACACAAGCACAAAGACAGGTACTTAGAAGTGAACAATTCAAAGTTGGATTGTGCAAAGGAGAATCCATGCTCCAAACCAAGGGCTAGGATGCAGCAACTGGCAGAAGTAGATATGTCAGACAGTAAAGAACTAGTGACTTACTCTGTTCACTCTAAAGCTCACCTTTTTCTTGTTCATATGGTCAGACTTCAAGGCCACCTTTGTCAATCTAAGCACTATGGCGCTCTTGTCCAGTTGCATGCTGGCCATGTTTGCCCTCCTCTTCATGATCATCAATTATGTTAATCAGATCCAGCATGATCACCAAGAAGTCTTGAGGTAGACCAACATTCAAACGATCATTAACATACCAGTCACCTTGGACTTTTCTCAAGTTTTTGATCTCACATGTAGCTTCAAAGCAGTGAAAGACATTCAGAAATACCTCAAGAAGGCTGAGTTGTTGTTGAGCAAATGACATGACAAGATGATAATAGATATTATTCAGGAGCTGTTAACATCTACAGTCTGATATTTTAGTTTTCTTTTACAGCACATGTAGTAGTTTGACATTGATATTGGACAATGTCTTTTGAGAGCCAGCAGTTGCTTACATAAGCATACATACTATCAATATCAATATCATTCCATACATTGTAGCTTGATCATGTACTCAATGAGAAATAGTTTGTGCTCATGCTCTTTGTGGGCATAATGGCCTTCTGCATTTTCCTGTCCCTTTGTCACACAAACAGTCAATAGTATGTATGACCTATATAACCTGGCAATAAGTTGGAGATGTCCCATAGTTTCTGGGTGCCTTGAGTTCCATCACACCATTTACAGGTACAACAATGGCCTCAATGAGGGCTGAGTGCTTGTCTGGGTCAAGAGATAACAGATGTTGAGACGTGAACCAACGAAGGAGGGCCTTCTTGCGCGAGATGGATGAGACAGTGTCTGGACCGCCATGGTCGATCAAGGGAGCGAGCTCTTGTAGGACTGTGTCCTTGACGAGGTTTCTCACGTCGTTGACAAGACTTTTCAGAGCAACTCCAGAAACATAGAGAGTGACGCGTTGCACGGGGTCAGAGTCAACACCTAAATCTTCGGGAACCATCTTCATCGCGATCTTGATTGCAAAGGCTGCAAGATCCCTCTGTGTCCAAACAAAAAAAGTGCACGTGAGCAGATAAACGGGAAGAACAAGATGGATTCTTACAGAATAGTGCTGCTTTCCATACGTCAACTCCTGAGTTCGTTGTGAGGCGGTGAGCGGTATCTGAGTGACCGGATTGACAGGCCACTTCTCTTGTCGAATCACGACGTTCCTCAAGGAGAGACTTCCCGGCGGAATGAACGAGGGGGAGATGCACAGCAGCCCATCATTCACGACTGACAGACTCTGCCACGCACGGTTCATCAACGTCCTTGTCAGGACATGCACATTTCCCGTGTGGGCATAATTTAATGTGCGCTCCAGCATGGCGACGGTTTCAAGCTCGAAAGGATCGAGGAGAGTGCATGAACGGGTCGCACGTAGGTCATCGTTATCGTGGTGGGTGCGTCTGGTGGTCAGGTGGTGAGATGGGCACAGGCCTGGCTGCAAACGGGCAGTGAGGGACGGCGGAGAGAGCGCACCGTCGACATCGTTGTCAGAAGCACATGGCGTGCGCAAGAGTATGAATGGATGAGTCAGCATGTGCTCAGTTTTTCTCTAAGTCCCTACTAAGTCGTTCACCACTGTAATATCGAACCCTAGCGTGGCGACATCCATGACAAAAACCATCGATTCTACAACAATCGAGCGAAATTTGAGATAGTATGTATTCAAATATATCTACACTAAGACATCGGTGGCCACGCTGAGCTTGACAGGTGTTATATCCGTATATCTCGAAATTTGACAAATTTTGTGATGATATGGTGGTACTCACTCGCCTCTCTGCTTCCTCAGTGGAAGGTTATGGACATCCAGCCTGTAGGTGTTCTCGAACCGCATGCATTGTGGCTCTCCATCACCTGATATCTTCTCTGAGAAGTGCACATGAGGGAGGTGGCCCCTACATCTGTCCGCAGTTCGCCTCCACCGATTCTTCGAAGGCAACAAGGTCGAGGTAGTTCCTGCGAGAGAGCTGGTCACAAGACCGAGCTGAACTTCATGGAACTTGGCAGCGTCGCGCACACGGTGCGATATGGCATTGTAGAACTGGCAGCTTATTGCGTGAATGATTATATTGAAAGGATTCCCTTGCCTCTCATTTGGTTCATTGACATCCATAATGTCCTCTGCTTCTTCTTCATTGTCGGCCGGTTCTGCCGGGCCATCCTGGTGACAACGACGCCTATCATGTCGACGTTCTTCCTGACATTCATTGGCGACGTCTTGTAGCCTTTTGTCTATGATGTTCATCCTCTGTGCAAACGGCGTTATCACACTGTCTGCCTGCACGTTGCCGAGGTTTCTCGTGAAGCCTAGAGGATATATGTTGTGTTTAACGTCGTTGCGAACACGCCCAAAGTCGCCTGGACCCGTCTGGAAGAGTGTGTAAACGAGAGATAGGTCGATCAGTGCGCTGGTGGGTTGGTGAGAGACAATCTTGTGCCTGATAATGCGAAAGCCATCCTCGTCGTATGCATGTTGAACATCACCAAATGCATCCTCCTGCAGATATCTCATGAGGTCAACTCGTTTGCGGGTATCTGGATTGTAACAGTCATATGCGACTGGATATTGCGCTGCAACATCTTCTCGAGGAAGGTCTTCCCACTCTGTGACATCAAGGAAGCTGATGGAAGATAGCATGAGTGTGATTGAGCATGACAGTTACTTTTTTACACACCTGATATGTGAGGCGACAGAAAAAGTGAAATGTTTGATATGATCATAGTGATGATCGCGTCTCCAGTTTTCTCTCTCAAGGTCAACATTGTCGGGGACGAGGATGTCCTGGTTTTGCCCATAGCGCATGGTGACTGCAACAGGAGTGTTGTCAAGAAGAAATCTGTCGCCCTTCCATGATGCAGGGGCTCGTGCGACCCAGTCTTCCCAGTGTTCCATCATCTGGTCATGGACGCGCCCAAGGTCTCCTACGCGCAGGTTGAATGCCCTGGATGCCTCGCCATGTCTGTAGCTACACAAATCAAGTGAGCGGGGTGCAAGCAATAAATTAGTAAAAGAACGTTCTTACAATATATCGGTCGTGTCATTGACACTCTTTCGAGTGAGGACGTCCGGATAATAGTCTCCACAAGAAAAGTCGCACAGACGCATGTTGTTGAAGATGTAGGCAAAGAACATTACAAGCATGAGACCATGCTTGTAGGACATGGCAGTGGAAATATCTGGGAGCTTGGGCCAAGCGCCTGTGGCATTGAAAGGATGGTCTGGAACAAGCCACTCATTGGGAACCATTGAGATCCAAACTTGCTCCTCATTTCGCGTGCCAATGCGCATCATTCGTCCTTGTTGGTCAAAGGGAAGACGCGTCTGTTTGCTATCAGGCCAGAGACGATGTATACCAGAAAATTCCAATTCGACATGCCAGGTGTGGTCGACAGCAATGTTAGGAAGGACTGCGTCCAAGCCACAACGATCGCCTACGTACATAACCAGGTTGAGAAAGTGTGGCCCGACGGTGGGTATGACCTTTGGCTGAGTAACATCGATGATGAGATGGTCATCAATTTCGAGCTTGTTACGACGAGAGAGTAGACAGAGGGCAGCGTTGGCGTTGCGTTGCTGCCAGAGGCGTCTGAGGAACTGGAAAGAGAGAGGGGCGACTGGAGCATTGTGGAAGCGTACAACATGGTCGTCTCTGTAGACATCAGCGTCTTGTTCGTACAAAGTGGCTACAATTTCGTGCTGGAGTGGTGCATCATTGGCTGATAGATGGAGTGGGACATCTGAGGCATCATAAGGGACGTCGTGATCGCCATCATCGATGGCATGGTCGACGTGGTCTTCCCTGTTGAAAAGTACATGGAAAACGGTGAGATGGATTAGCGATGAGAGAGGAGGAGGACAGACTGGAGGACTTCATCATCACTGAGGACAATAGCTTGTTCAACATCAGACATGTCGAGGAAATAGATGGGTGGGTGGATGAGAGAGAAAGAGAGAGAAAGAGAGAGAGTCTCTTGATGGACGGCGAACTGCGATGGGAAACATGAATATAGCTCTGAGTAGATAGGTGGTTTAGCGAGTGACTTAACAAATTGAATAATATGAAAGCTCATTAACCTGTCGAAACTGAGAGCTCACTGACCTGTAAAGCAGTCGCCGAAGTGGACAGTGAGATTCTATAGATGTCTCGTAAGTGAGCAAGCCTTCCAGGATCCTACTATAATATTGGTAGATTCCTTTTTTGAATAATTCTAAGTAACGACCATCATGCATCGACAGGGACCCAGTAGGATAATTTTATTGTTTGCAGGGAAGAAATATCAGTGTGTTAGGTGCGAGCATTTACGGTGATGAGTTACAGTCATTACCTAGAGGTTTTGTCGTGTTGATGAGAAGACAACTTTTTCTAAACATATAAGCACCCATTGGCACATGTTCGTGGGATTCAAGGTTTACATTTACAATGTACGGTCTTGCATAAGAACCGGGTTAGAACAAGGTGATAAGAGGCTACTGGTAATTTGTAATGTGACATACAATTTAGCAGCAGCGGAACGGAGAAGGTTAGATAGAGACATTAGCGTTAGCGCCAGTTCAGGCTAGGTACCGAGTTTCGTTGACTGCAATGGATTTCGAAAAAGAGGTAGTTGCACGGAGCTCTTTAGGATTACGCTTTGCTTGCACAGATGAGGACACAGGATTGTTGGATGTCATGGTGGGGACGGGAGGATGGTTTACATCCTTTTTCCATTTTGTGGCACATTCTATGAAATGCGAGAGTAGCGAAGTTACACATATGGCGTGCTGTGAAACGAAACGAAATGCAAAACAACCCAACGAGAAAGTAGTCAGGAGAAGAGACATTGCGATCGAGAATATGAAACCCACTGGGAGACTGGGCCATCGCTGTCATCTGAGTCTCGGCCGCTGTCCCGTCTTTCGATCCCGTTGAGGACATTGTTGTAGCACGATCACGTTTCTTGGACTTGGTAAGAACACGGGTGCGTGGGGGAGAATTGATGATGTGGGGGTCGATCAATGGGGCATTGGGTATGGGTGCCATTCCAGGACTGGAAACGTTGAGGACCATTTTATATGTCTCTCCCCCACATTCTTCGATCTCTGGGACCTCGTCAAGGACATTGCGTGAATGGCTGGTGACGGATGTGGGCAAGGAGCTTGCAGAGGAGTCGGTTGATCGAGTGGGATCTGTGAGAGTAGAAAGCGAGTGAATGTGAAGGCGCACACACAAAACATAAAGCGAATAGAGATACGACGATATCCCACGTAACCATACCCTTCGAATATGTGGGACGATAGTGGGATATCCAGTCTTGGTGACATGGAATCGAGAATGAGAGCTTACCTGTCACTGAAAGAGCCATGAGCTGATTTGGGGGATACAGGTTCAAGTCGGAAATGAACTTCCCCTTCTCGTTTATAGGTGTGTCCGGGAATTGGACAGGATCATCAAATTTGAGACTGGAAACCTGTGAGTGCAATGCATCGCGAAAGTGAGTGTAACAGAGAACGTGATACTATAGTCGTCACGACGCACCATCTTCATGCTGTCATCCCACTCATTGCCAGACTTCTCACCATCATTGTCCTCTGAGTTGTCAGAGTCAGACTCTTCATCGTCTATGGCAGCCTGCAACTCGCTCTCCTTTCGCTTCTCGAATTTGGGCGTCGTGTCAGTCTCTGTGTCCTTTGCCCGCTTCTCCTGCGCCTCCCCCCACACCGCATACCGTTTCTCCATGGGCGTAGATCCCGTCTGGCCAGGTGACACATTCCTTTGGAGGAAGTGTACCCTCCGTTAGCACTGTTCCCGTAGCTTGTTTGAATCCTTGCGACGCTGACCCGAGCAAGTCTTTCAGAGACGTTTGATGCATCTTGATCGTCTGACCAGGGTCTCTTGGAACAAGATAGCGGGCGAGGGTGTTCTGGGCGGTGACACACAATGTCAACGCGCTGCCGTGGGGGTTGCACAGTATCATCTCGTGGCGGTACAAGATGATCGCGCTCGATTCAGTGATCGCGGCTGCAGCCAATGAACGCATCACGTGGGAGAACGAGTTCGACGAGATATCCTTCCACTCCCAGGTCGCCCAGTCGATGAGAGCCTGTCCACGCATCGCAACGCTCGTGCGATCCTTTGACAAACGCGACACCTTCTTCCAAGGTTTGAAGAAGCTGGGGGGCGACCTTGTGAAATTCAACACAGGAACGTTCTTCTCGTGTCCGTCAGGTTTGCTCCCTGTGAGTACAGCGTGAGTCTCGACCCATTCTTCGTGCTTAGCGATCAGCGCGTGGTGCTTCGTCATCGTTTTGTGATGGCGAATGCGAGCTTGCTCCTTCCAGGCATTGTCGTCCTGACTCTCGCCATCGTTCTCCTGGTTATCCTCGCTGTTGACCCACACACCGTCATCCTCAACCGCGTCGCCGTCGTCGTCATCATCATCATCATCATCAGAGGTAAACCCTTTTTGGTTCTTCTTTTTATGATTGACTTTTTTCTTCCCTTTTCCCTTTGCCTTCGTAGTCACCACTGTGTCCTTCTTCCCTGCAGCCACCCCTACCATCGCGGCCTTTGCCTCCTTGAGTTCTTTTGTGGTATGACCTTCGCTGTTGACGCCAAATGTAGATAGTAATTTGTTTTGTATCGTAATGCGGGGAGGAATGGAGAGGTTGTGCAACTGCAACTGCATGTTAACGAGAGACGCGTATTCGCTCCAAACAATGTGTACGATCTATAGATCAATCGAGGATTGAATACAAGGACCGGCGATATTATATGGTACTCACCACACATGCAGCCAGGTGACGGTTAGCTTCTTGTAGATCCTGATAACACATGATCGCACATACCACAGATGCGCTCGCCGAACCGGGTGTCCAATATCGTCCCATAGCTGGAACCATGTCAATTAGTGGCTCCCACCATTGGCAATACTGTGAACCAAATGCCCGTAAGTTCGACATATAGTGAAAAAAATGATTTATTCACCTCCTTCAACGCCTCTTCAACCATCTCCAACCTCTTCACCACGAGACTGAAGACATTCCGCGTCATAAATGGTACGTATCCGCAGCTAATCTCCGTGGACTCTGGCATTGCTAATATCGCCCGCAAGACTTTGATTTTCGCAACGCACCAACCTAGCGCATTCATCTCCGCTTGTTCCTCTTCGTCGACAGGTGCGCTCGACGCCTTGATCGTCACGATAACGTTGGGTAGCTCCTCCGCAACATCCTTCAGATAGCCGTCTATGGCTTGCTTCCACCGGAATGATCTCTGATTCGCGAACAGATTCTCCACCTCCGACAACGGCCCCAATGTCTGCACGAATACTTCGTCTATACACTCTCTCACCGCATACCCCGCTCCCCTCGCCCTCTTGGTTTTCAGATTCTCAGCCTTCATTTTCACATAGATGTCCTCAAGTTTTGCCTTTGCCTTCTTCCCAGTGGTTGTCTTCTGGTCTGCTGCCACTTCGATCAAACGGTCCACCTCCACCTCGTCTACCTCCAGCGCATTGAAACATTGACAAACATAGTCCTCCATGTTCCCGACCATATACGAAATTATCTGTATCAGAATCCTCGTCAGTACCTCCCCTTTCTCCATCATTTCACTTACCCCACCGTCTGTCCCAAGCATTGTATCGTGGAAGCGATGTAGCTTCATATCTGATTTGCCATCTAACATGTGAATTCCCATCGGCTCGACATGCTCCATAAAGGCCCAGATATAGTCCTGCGACAACAGTTCCGCCCACTTCCTTGGTGTGCCCGTCACCGCCTCTTTGTGCTCCACGTCTTGGTATGTCTTATTAGCCACTTTGAGCGTTCGGAACGTCTGTACGAGACCCTCCTCAGGTGTCTGCTGGTATACGTGGTTGCTCTCGTTCTGTGATAGATGTAACCCAAGTTCGTGCGTGATCTTCGCTGTAATTGGGAGTGACTTCCTCATCTCTCTACCCATGTAAGTTCTACTCACCTTTGTCATACAGTACAACCATCCACTGTCCTCCAAGTGACAGTATCTCCTGCAGTGTGTCGCGTTTCGGTTTACCCATTTGGTTTTCGTACTCGATGTCATTGGGCGGTACGGCCTCACAGTCCCCCTGCTCCAGAAGGTGCCGTTGCTTCGACAGCTCAGCTTGCTGCTTCGACAGCACCTTCGCCCATTCCTCCACCACATTCACTTGATGCTGACCACCCGCCGCTACCAACCATTTCTTCTCTTTCGCCTCGCTTTTCAGCTCGAGTATCGGCAGTTCGTGCGTCGCGTCTGCACCCAGCGTGTATGAAGTTGAATATGTACCCGTCTTCAAGTCATTCTTCGGAAGAACCAGTGGTATCGCTTTCATCAACGAAAACCTGTCCGCACCTTTGGTCAGAAATGATTAGTGTTTTAAAGTCCGGTTACCAGACCGCCAAAAGACCGACAACCGAACTGGACTTACATCGGTTGCAACCGGTCTCGGAGTGGACCGGTTACCTTGTCCCCTGATGGGCATACATGCCTGTAACTCCATGAATTTTCTCAGATTTCTCCGAATTTTCCCTGATTTTATACAGTGACATCTATGTAGTTACTCCGATGAAATGACATCTGACGCGAGAATGCTCATAACTCTGGTGTTTGTGGTCCGATCTCGGAGTTTCATGGCTCCACGGAGAGCCCGGAGCGTCTACTACAACTCCGTCCACATGTCCGAAGTGAAATAATCATGCGCTGACCGGAGGTGGACCGGTCTTGTAGATGACCAGTCAGGACCGGTCGCAACTCCTAAACAGACCGTTTTGGACCGGTCCGGAGTGGTCTCAGTCCGCTCCAAGCAAATTCCAGTGTGAAAAAAACCGGTTGCGGTCCGGTTGCCTTCTCCGGAGGTCAAAAAACCAGACCGGACCGGACTTTTAAACACTAGAAATGATTGCACCAGTCTACTCACCTGTTGCGCTTGAAGTGGCTGATTGTTCCACATTCTGAACTGGAACTCATCCTTGTTTGCGATCACATCCAGTCGCGCGTACCCAAAGATTGCCTTATGAGTGCTGTCTTCAAGGTTCAGTTTTTGCGTAACCAACTCTTCCAACCGTCCGCTTCCGTCTCTGCTAGGCCTATTGTCAAGGTAGAATGTTTCTCCTACCTTGGTTGTCTATTTCACGCATGTCAGTCTCCCTTAGCATCATCTTCGCCAGCGTATTGTTGTGATGTGATGCGTACCTTCCCTGTTTTGCCTCCTGCACTTGCGCCCGCCTTCTCTTTTTTCCTGCCTGCCATATTGGGTTGTCGTAGTGTGATCTCGTCTCTGCGTCTCTTAGTATTCACTCGGAACTTCGAACCCTGTGCCCATGCATAGCCCATTCCGCATACCATGTTCTGACATGTATTCATTTCGTCATTCTCATATCCAATCCCGCATAACACGAGACCCTCGTTACCAGTGTGACACAGCGTGTTTGCTTCGTTCTCATACCTGATCGAGGTACGTTATTACGAGTACAGTAGACTCCCTCCTAACGTATACCCCTCGGGAAAGGCCCAAGGGTATGTGTTATGTGGGAGTACATGTTATGTGGGAGGTCTTTCAGTGGTGTTGGGGACATCCGGATATCCAAAAGGGTATACATTTGGAGGGAGTATTCGCTATACGAGGTATATGCATTAGGAGGGACTCCGAGGGAGTCTGGTTATCCCAGCTCAAACGTATATACATAAGACACTCGAAGTTACCAAATAGACCTTCAGTGCTCAGCGGCGAGCTCATGGCATCTAGAGATGGTCTACCCTTACCTCACCCTCCCGAGCCACGCTCACAACATTAACTAGACAACAATCACCATCTGCCCTTACCCTGCGGCGCTGTGCTGACCCAACAATCTGGCAACACGATCATCACAGCGTCGTGGACCGTGGTAGCACTCACCTCTTGTCCTTACACCCTCACGCTTGCAGCAGCAACGGACTGATGACGACGACGACGCGACAATTGTCACATCACAATTGTCACATCGTCGTTGTGATTACTTGCCGCCCAGGTGCCCACCTTTGCTATGCCTCATCATTCCAAGAATACATACACTTTGATAACAGTACAAACTAGAAGGAGACATGTTGAACAACTGCCCGCCCTCGAGCCAACAAATCCAACTGAGTCCTAGTCAACCAGATGCTCAAAGGTTCATCATCGCGCAAATCTTCCATCAACAACCTGATTTCTCCATAATACTCTACCCATATGTCGTCTCCACAATCGCGAGGATCGTAAAACCCTTCTTTGAGTGCATGGAATGCCGCAATCAGTGCAGCACCTACGAGGCAAAAAACATTGTCCATGTGGGCAAGCGAAACCACATGTGAAGCCAATTGAAAACGATTGAAGAGAAAAAAGTTAACAATAAAGAGGTGGAACAAAGGTGAGGAAAAGTATGGGTGACGACATGAAGCCTCAGCTTGATCACGAAGAAATTCAAAGTCACCAAGTAATTGCTTTACACGATCTTTGCAATACAATGTTTGGGGTCCTTCTTCAGCTGGGCGTTCTAAGTCGTAAAGCTGATAAAAAATAACCATGGCTGGAAGACAGTCTTGTTTCAATTGATTTCGGACATCAGTTATCATCTGTAAAACCTCCCGCTTCATGCTCTTTGGCGAGATTGCTTTTGCCCCACCAGCGACTGTAGCCATCCCGGACGACTCTGCCCTCTGGCACATATCATCCAGAGCATCTTCCAATGGCAAGGCTATTTCGACAGCCATCAACTGAACTATCGCCTTCTTAGCATTTGCCAATGCTTTGGTTTTCTCTGGTTTGGAAAGCATGACGGGTTGTGAAACTTCGAGTTGCGATAGGATCTGAGTCTCGGAAGGTGTATCAGTAGCACTGCTGGATTGACTTGGGGCTGTATTCGGGGAAGGAGCGGGACTGGCACTGACTAGGAGATGTGATTCAAGTGGTGCCGGCATTGGTGGGAGGTGGTGGCTGCGTGATTCATGAGCCCAGTGAGAGGCTGTAGTATCTAGTACCTGAGTCTGAATGATAGCATGATCATTATAGGTTATGAAAGAGCATAGAAGGGCACTGCTCACCATGATCATGTTCGATTCATGATGACCGAATTGACTAGTATACTGAATAGGCTGGATTGTTGGAGGGGGGCTGGGAGCTGAGCTGAGCGGGTGCGTGGGATGATCCCTGGTAAGCCCGCGCCAGACACCATCAAATAATTCTTCAGCTTCCGGTTCGAAAAAATCGATTGGAGCTCCAAGTGGAGTCAAAGGGTCCGGTAGCCAACGAAATTCCAATAGCACCTCTGGATCCTCTGGCTGTTCTCCTCGTAAGCCAAGGATATATTGCATAGGCCTAGAATAGTTCTTTGTTGTGTGAGTGGCAACTTGAAGTCAAAAGGATAGATAAAATGGGGGACATACAGCTCGAGGAGTGCGTGGCATGAGATTGATCAAGTTGAATTGGGTGCTTGAAAGCAGATACATTCGTACTGGTACATTTATACATCAAAAATACGCGAGAACTATTATTCAGTCATCAGATGAAGGAACCATGGGCGCAACATCGGAGTCTCCCTCATCTCTGCTATCATCATTATCGCTATCTTCCTCAGGGATCTCCCTGAAAAGTGTGGAGTCCCATCCGCAGCTGTGCAATTGCATGGTGTCCCGAAGGCATCCCACCTCCTCGTGCACTGTTAGAAGTTGGGAGAGCTCATCTTTGCGTGTGGCCTGCTGAAAATGTTTATCCCCTACCACATCAGTAGGGGAACACTGCAAAGCAAGCAAAGTCTTGAGGAGTTCCAGTTGTTTGTTGGTGGCATCGAAGTTTTGCTCATGCTTCTCCTTCATACCCATCAGAAGGGTTTGGCGCCGTTCCAGAGATCGGAGCTCAGCCCCAGTAAGGGCAACCCAGTGAGCGACACAGTCACGATCAGCAAGCTTGAAATCATATGCACTCTTTAGGATTGCAAGAGGGATATCAGCGAGGGCACAGATATAATAATCTTTCACCTGAGCAAAGTTGGTCAGAAGAAAAGGCAGATAGGTCATTGATAAACATACCCGCTCTATATCCTGTGGGCTCCGGACGTAAGGAGAGGATAGTCCGAGTGAATGTGATGCAATACGGAGTTGCAGATGCTCTGGTTCCTCCATATGTCGATGAGAACGAGATGAAGAGGAATGCGCTGGACTCCTGTTTCTTTGTCGATAGGAAGGGGGGCTCTCAGCAGGAGAGTGGATTTGTGGGTGGTTGTGTGGGAACCTGGAGTTCGGCGCAACGAGAAATTCGCCCTCTCTAGAGCTACTGTGCGAGGGAGAATTCAGAGAGCTAGCGGTCAAAGGAGAGAGTCGGGGTGTCTCAATCATCGATACTATGTACATGGATGGGTCGTGGGCTAGGAAAGTCCACAAAAAGTATAATCGGACTTTGAAAGAACGAAAAGATGGTCCAATCACCAGATACGCCATACACGACATCACACACAACCTGGAAACCAACGCAACACTATGGAGGAACCAGTGACACCCAGATATCCGACGGCCAATCCAAAACTTCCTCTACAGAGCAATGACTGGCTCCCTACACGTTGGTGATTTCTGGGCAAACATCCCAAACTACAAAATGCGTGCAATCTGCTCGCACTGCCAAGATACCATGGAATCTCTCGACCACATACTGACAAAGTGCAAAACAGAAGAAAACGCTGTCGTGTGGGAGCTCACGAAACACGCTTGGCCGGAGACCACCACAAACTGGACCACACCCATCCTCAGACACATCCTTGGATGCGGAAGCCTCACCCCCACTACGAACGAACAGGGAACCAGCACCCCAAAACAAAGAGGTATAACTTGCCTCAAACGTATCCTTATATCAGAATCAGCTTACTTGATCTGGACTTTGCGATGCGACAGAGTAATAGGGAACCACACTTCCACCCGTACAACGATCATTTTATTCCACAGATATGTTGCGTCATATTGTTACGGTTGTCGCGCCACATTCTGTACAGCGGGATGATGAAAGAAGGGCCCTAGTTGCTCAGTTACATTCTTATCGTGCATTGTTTGCTGTGTGCGAACTGTCTAATGACCTTGTGACAATGTTTGCACCTTTTCAGTCGCTCCCCAAATGTTCTCTTCTTGGCATGGGGGTCCAACACGATGTCACCGTCAGTGGTGATCGCGAAGCGGTTCGTGATGTTGTGATGTTGCATGTGTCGCTCGGCGACTGCGCGTTGCCGACAAATGCTGACAGGGATGGCTGCGCTCAAGTAGTACAGCATTATTCACTTGGTCGTCACCATTGCGATTCGTTGCAGCTTCAGATACAACTGTTGTCTGATATTCAATCTCGTATACCACTTCAACCTTTACAATGCCTCTTGCGGCTGTGCAATGTTGCTTTCGATGTCGACGCAAGTTTGAACAGACACCATTGTGCATAGTGTTTGAAAGTCCGGTCCAGTCCGGTTTTCTATCCGAATCCAGTGTAACCGTAACCGTAACCGGTTACAGTAGCTACCAAACCCTGCCAAAACCGGACCGAACCATTTGTAACCGGTTACATCCGGTTACATCCGGTTTTATAACCGGTTATAACCGGTTTTTTGAAAACCGGTCATGTATGACTTTATTATGCTTTGTACTATACATATGAAATGTACTACTGACTAATAGCTTTCTATCCGACCCTTGGTCAAACGGATTGAGCCATATATGGTGGAGATATGAGTAGTTTACGATTGCATGTCATATGGATACATGCTAATTTGCTCATTATCCATTGAATCCATTTCAACATTTCATGTTTGGTGTTAGTGGGATGGATTATACTATTCGGTAAGGGCTATCCATCCATCCAGAAACTGATTAATCCGGATCCGGATTGACTGAGATACATGACATCTTAGTGAACTAAATATAAATAGTATCAAAATGTAAATATGGATGTATAAAATCAGAGAAAATACTAGAAAATCCGGAAAAATTAGGGGAGATAGGGTAGGTGGCTATGCACCTCCTATAACCGGTTACAGACCGGTTATAACCGGTTTTTTGCGGTTATGGAATTTCTCAAATCCGCTGTAACCTTAACTGCGACTGCTCCATAACTGAACCTGACTGGACCGCGCAATCAGTTACGATCAGTTACGGTCCAGTCAGGTTACAGTCTTTTGAGGGTTACGCGACTGGACCTTCAAACACTAGCTGTGAGTCCAAAACGATTTGTCCTGGGTGCTTGTTGGCGTTCTGACGTCGGGTTTGGCGAGTAGAAGGGGTTGTGCTAGCCATGTCAGATAGAAGGTGACGAAGTCAAATAACGATGAAGGAGAAGGGGGGGTTTGTCGGAGGGAAATTGTGTAAATACAAACAAGTCCCAATCAATTAACCAAGAATCTGCAATTGACACTACTATTAGGTCGCTAATTTGGCTGTACATTGTGTCTTACGGTCCTCGCCAATGTTCCTCGTGGACCACAACCTTCGCAACCTCAACCACCTCAAGCTTCCTTGTGATCACCCCGGATGTCGGCGACAATTCAAGACGCAAGGTGGTCGAACAAAGCACATGTGAGTTGCGCATCCAGGCCTATCCCAACAACAGCCTCCCGTTCTCCTTCCACCAGCACCAGAAGTACCACCTTCCGAAGATGAACAGGAGGAAGACGAGTTTTCTGCAACAAACTCTGACTACGAGCCCTCAAATCCTGAAATGCATACTCCATCCCCCGCTGCAGATGTTGATACAGAGTTTTACGGCCCAAGCGATCATTTGTATCGCAATTACCACCAGCAGCTCAATGGTAAGCTCGCTCTTGGAGAATTTTGTTCTGTTGTAAATACTCATTTATGTAGCTCGTCCTTGCAATCTACAGAGCGAATTTCTTCCTCGAGACAGCCCTCCTGTACAGCACAATAAAGATCCCAATGACTGGACACCCTTCGAGAACCGCACACAATTCGAGACAGCTGAACTTTTGTACACTCAGGTCCAGATGTCCACTCCCCAAATTGACGCCATGCTCGCGCTCTGGGCATCCACGCTCATCAAGCATGATGATACACCACCATTCATCAACTGGCGAGATCTTTACCGGACAATCGATAGGTCACCTTATGGTGACGTGAACTGGCAATGTTTCAAAGTTCAATACACCAGAGAGAAGCCTGCAATTACCCCCCCTCCATGGATGGAGCAAACGTTCGAAGTCTGGTTTCGTGACGTTCATGAGGTCGTCCATTCCATCCTCGCAAACCCAGGTTTTGCAGACGAAACCGATCTTCGGCCCTTTTGCGAGTTCGCCACTGACGGTGATATCCAGCAATATCAAGATTTCATGTCGGGTAATTGGGCTTGGGACCAAGCAGTAAGTAATGCTTTATTCAACTCGAGCTGTTCTGACAGAGCTCCTAGGATATTATATCCAAGGATCCGACAACACATGGGAGTACATTCGTTCCCATCATCCTCGGTAGCGACAAGACCACGGTATCTGTTGGTACAGGTAACAATGAGTTTTACCCACTGTATCTTTCCATCGGAAACGTGCGCAACAATGTCCGCCGTGCCCATCAAGATGCGCTTGTACTCATCGGGTTCCTTGTCATCCCTAAAAGTATGTTTCCAATTTCTATCTTATAGTTATTTATAATGATGTACTCCATTAGCAACCAAGGAGCATGCCTCGGATCCTGCGTTCCGAAAATTTCGACAACAACTTTTCCACAGCTCGCTCTCTATGATACTCGACCCCCT
>JBBPSB010000413.1:0-19977 GCA_038093375.1 Xerocomus brunneocitrinus
ATGGTAGCCATGGTTAAGGTGACTTCAGGACAATGCGCACGTTGAAGATTCGTCCACCGACATAGTTGGCGAGAGATTGCTGCATCCAAAGGTCCGGAGGGAAAAAAGTCAACTACAAACCGCCTCACGTTTGGGCAGCGTTCCCCAACAGCATCGAGGAGTTTCGTGGGTGGGTGTATACTATGTTCTAAGCCCCAGGAAGTAAGATACAGCGAGGTCAACGACGGGACGGCGGTGTGCACCACAGGAAGTATTGTGAGGTGATCCCAGGACAACGATCGTAAGTTTGGGAAGAGTGGATCGGTGAAAGGTACCAGGGTCTTTACGATCATATCGTCGAAAGACTCTGAGGGATGATGTATGGACCAGACACGACGGGTGTAACCTCGAAGGGTATCCCATTCGGCCTCACTCAACGGTCTGCTGAACGAGTAATCCCACTGAATTGAAATTTGTGATATCCACACTGCAATGAAAACTAGCACGTACTCTACCGGTCCGGCAACATGCTTCAGGGAGACACCGAGCTAGAGGAGAGAGGTCGGATAACCACTCCCAAAGTACATCCAGTGCGGGCTCTTTGAATGTTCGACACGTTCTGACTAGTGCAGCAAGATCCGCATTGTCAAGAAGTGAATGTCCAAATATTTCAAGAAGGATCTCTTGAATAAAGAGTACTTGGTGCATGCAGGCGAAGAGGTGGTCAGTCTGATCCAAGCTCCGACAAACAATCCCCTTCTCAACGATCCTTGGTGACAGTCACTGCTCGCCTGTATACCAACTGTAGGCTGCGCATCAGATTCAAAACGCGGTATTTCCATGCGTGGCAATGAAGAAGCTGACTGCTTTGCGATAGATGCAAAACCAGCGGTCATTGCACCTGATCATGATCATCAAGCCCTTTGATCTCTCATTGCCCATGTCGTAGTCGCACCTCCGAGGACCAAGGACCATGGAACATGAATCATGGGCCTCGACCTCAGGCATGACGCACGTATGTACACCTCCGCGATAGCGTTGCGGATATAGCGTTGGGCGATTTTCGACGTCGTTACAGCACGTCCCCTTGTTCTAAACCCGAACCTGGCGCATGGTACGGATGTGCGACGTAGTAGTCATCACTCGCCAATGAAGAAAACACCAAGAGTCTGGTGCGCATTCCGCGTTAAACGGGTCCACGTTCTCTAGTAAGCAGGTCGGCGACTCCTTGGTTTGAAGAGCCTTACCTCGACGTCAGGCGTGGACGGGGGCACAATCGACGCCCAGTCACCCCCGAGCCCCAGATTTCGAATCTTGAGTCTCCGAGTGCAAAGCCCAATCGCGCCAGGAAGTGAGGGAATGGAGGCGTTATTGATCATTGCCTCGAGCTAGGCGCCCAGTGAGTGTCCTCCCTGAATCCCGAATTCTGACCTCGGCGTCCCGGCGTTCTATTCAATGGGCGCGTATAGGCACACGACACGCCCACTTGGGCGGCCACCCCACGGCGGCTCGGTCCTGCACGGCTGTCGGGCCACGGAGCCAGGACGCGTAATATTACGGGATTGAATCCCGAGTTTCGAATCTTAATGGCAGTTCTATCTCACATGTCAGGTGAGTCTCTGAGCGTGCGATCCAAGTCGAACAGCTTGACAAAATTTTCTTCAGACGACTCGACGAGCGAAGACTTCCCTTCCCAGCCGAGAAGTGGTCAGTAGGGCATACAAATTTGCCATTGGTCGCGTCGGGCAAGACAAGGACAGCGGTGAAATCTGGAGTGACTACATACAATTCCTCAGAGCGGGAGAGGTGCATCCGCTGGCATCCTCATTCGGATCAATGCCAGGCAATGACTACCTGGGAGGAACACCAGAAGATGGACGCGCCTTTCGCAAAGTCTATCACAGAACCGTACCCCATTGTAAATGTCGATAAATTGTGGTCCGAACTTGAGACTTTCGAGAATTCGTTGAACAAATGTGCGATGCGATTTATTCTTGGTCTGTTTTTCTTTCCACTACTAAATGAAGCCCAATGCAAGTGCGAGTGCATGCAAAGACATGTTCAGCGGCAGAGCGAGCGAGGCTCATCTCCGTTCATTGTTGAATGATGATGGTTTTCGTGGGCTTCATCGAGTCCAGTATTGCACATGTGCGACAATGTGAGCCTGGAAGTAAGTTCAAGAACAGGTTGGATCACAGAATTGACCAGGGTCAGAGGTCAGAACGAAGTGAGGAAGAATTCCATATTCTTCGAGAACTGGAACACTCGCAAGGCGAAGGGGATTCGAAGTACAGTACATACGCTCATATTGCATCATCACGCAAAAAAGAGTTGTGACATATTTATGTACACCAGCCTGGCCTATTGCGACTATCATTGCTTCGCTTTTTTTTCGTGGGTGACTCATCCAGAACTTCCGAGCACCTCTTCTTTGCATAGATGTGTAGAGGCCGTAAAGAGATGTCAGTCTGCGGCTTTCTTAGACTCTTTGCGACATCAGCGTAGCATTTTGATGCTATCTTGTGGGCTTCCTCCAGGTGGGTATTCTCGACCGAAATATAGGGATATGGTTTCTCCACCTGCCGATAGAACTCGTGCAGAGAACGTGCAAGGTCAAGGACACATCGACAGCGATTTTTATACGTCTCCGAAAGTGTCTCATAAGCCTGCAAAAGCAGATTTCGCTTCATGAAGAAGTTAGCACGATCTGCTGTGTTGAATGTGAAAGGGAACGCCTTGTCGTACGACCGTCGCTGCTCGTCAGGGATTTCAGTCGGTGAATTCGCGTCGGTGTAGTAAAAGAGAATCCACGTAGCGGTCCACCACTGAGATTCGAGGTCATGGAGGAGATTCATGCGAAATGGAGGATTTGAAGCTTCTTCCATGTCCTCTGGTGCATTCAGGTAGGTCTCACTTGCCACTTCAACAGCCATAAAATCCATCGTTCCCTACCGATCGTGAGTGCACAGTAAGAATTTTGTTTTGATAATGCCTACCGTTCGGACGTCGTGCGAGATTTCAGAGTTGATCTTCTTTGCAAATTCGAAGTCCGACAGCTTGCCGACCCAAGCATCACCCTCTGGAACCCAAAATATGTTGGTGACACTGAAATCGCGGTGCACCCAGCCGGCCTTGTGAATATAATAAAGGGCTATACATTGTTTAAGCAGAAAGTGATGACAACAATCAAGGTGACTTACCATTTCCAGAGTCGGATAGACAAGAAAAACAGTCACGGAGACTAGTCACGTCGGTAAGCGTGATGCCAACATCGTGGTAAACAGTGCGAGCGTGTATCTTGACTGGCACTTCATGACTGAGACGAGGTGCACGTTGTGTGATTCTAGGCGGTGGATGGCCGCAATTTGGTATATGGCCGACACTGGATGAATGGCGCTTTTCAGGGAGAATGGGCTGGTCGTCGATGTCAACCCAGGTTCCATCCCCAGGGTTGAGCGTCTTGTCGATCTGACCGGAGACACGGACATCTTCATAAACCCGGACTCTCACAAAGTATCTCTCTGCAGTTTTCGCCTCCTTCTCCGTGAAAATTTTCCGGATGTCCTGGAAGATCATTTCAAGAATCTTGCCCTCCGGCTCACGAGCTTCGTCCCGCCAGGAGTCCTTGATTGCAACCAAGTTCCCATGTTCATCAAGTGCTTCGTACACCCGGGTTCCACGCCCGACCATTGCATTAGCACCTAGCATAGAAAGAGGGCGCGTTGTGGTAAAAAATTGTCCATCAATTTCGAACTTGTATTGAGTTTTCCCATCAACGATGATGCGCTCGACAGTGGGGTCCCATCCGAGCTCCACTTTCGTCTTACTTCCGATCAGGGAAAAGAGTGAGATGACGTTGTCGATTGCCTGATAATCACAGTTGTGACTGATAATCACAGTTGTGACTGAAAATTACAAAGTAACAAAGGTCAACCACGTACTGTAGTGAAGTCAATAGGCTCTGACACGACGAGCAGTGCACGGCTGTGGTACCAAAGTCTCATGGACGTATCCTCAACCGTGATCCCCAAGGCAAGGCGGCAAAGCAGGTCCTCACGCATGACGCTGTGCAGGTTCCATACCATCTTCTGTTCGTTCTGATGTAGCAGGGGATTGTTAATTTTAAGACTGGCTTAAGAGTGTGTTTACGACGTACATCTTGCGCTCCGCTAGGATTATTGGTCTTCTTGAACTCGAAAGAAACGACAATGTCGAACCAATGTGTCTTTTCGGGGCTAGAACATTTGACATACACATCCGGGCGGGAAGTGTTGCCACGCTCCGAGAGGGGGGGTGTATGAGAATTCGCATAGCACTCGAATGGACAGTCGGGTACTTGGCTGAAAATCTTCGAGATGATAGCAGCAAGTGGCTCGAAAACCACATCTTCGGTGGCAGTCATCGCAGACGGCTTGTCAGTGAACCTGGACCATCGAGGACCATCATGGGTGATCTTCAAGACACGCTCGTCTATCAGCCTTTGGCGTATTTGCGATGTGTCTGGGGCAGTACCGAACACGGAGTGGATAAAGGTAAGGTAAGGGACACGGAGATACCTCTTCAGATCCTTGAGGACTGCTTGACGTCCCTTCGTGAGGCCTCCAGTGAGAAAATCGTTCTGTGAAGTGAAGCGCGGGACCAACGACGTATCCGGCGTAAGGGAGGCAAACTTTGGCGGTGGAGTGATAGGAGACTTGCTGGACATGGTAGATCCGGTGGTTGAACGTTGAGTGGCGAGCAACGGCGAGCTACGCTCCGGAAGGAAAAATTGAAGTGTGACACGAACGTTCACTTCGTTGGGTTTTGGAGTTAGCTGCAAGGGCTGTCCAGTCTGATCCAGACAGACTTGGACTGTCCCAGTGCACTCTGGCCCTGTGGCAGCCCAGCAAATAGTTGTACCTAACAAATTTTGATTTTCAATTTTACTTTGTCATCGTTCGCCAGGGACAGGATATCAAGTCCACATAGCATGTACTTGTTGCGTGCGGTGCTTCTCCGTCAAAGCCCCATGCATTATTACATTCAGTCCAAAGGAGTGCACGGGAACGACTCAAAGATGAGACAAGTGTGACAAGATACATACATATGATGGGACTGACTGGAAGCAGGTCAATTGGAAGGGGGTGACGGAAAACAGCACATGCACAGCACAAGGGGACGGCTGAAGAACGATGCAACCGATTGCGCATGTGCCTCTCCGAGGCGTAAGGTGCTGGGTCCTGCATGTACACTCCAATAGAAGAAACGATGATAAAGGTCATGTCCTGCGGTGTCACGCACCGTCAGAACCCCTTCTTCTTCAACTTATCCTGCACACCACCCCAAACAGCTTATGCATCTTCAGCATCCAGAACTACTGTGGTCCGATGGGGGGCCAAAGGTGCACTCCGAGCGCCGTGAACACCGATTCCAAATCTGGAACGAACTCGGGCGCGATATAGGAGTCCAAATAGTATAAAGACAGTGGTTCTTGCCAGGTCCCTCGTGGCGGGAATGACACGTCCAGCCCGTGAGGAATCTTGGTGAATGTCCGTGTGTCGATGACAAGGGACACACGGTGCAGAGACGGACACTGTCGTAGAAGCTGCACTAGCCCACCAAGCGTGATTCTGCCACCCTCACCATACATTCTCCAGCCCCAGAAGCTGTTGATAGAGAGTACTTCTAGTTGAGGTGATGTAGACACCAGATCCAGCAGGTCTGTGTCTGTAAGCTTCACGGACCACACGATGTTGATGGCTATTTTACGGAGGTTGCCAATGTCTTTAAATGGGAGAAGGTCACCTAACGTAAGCCACGGACGCCTTTGTTCATCGAGACCAGTCCGATTCTCAATTCCATCGCCAGAGCTGGAGAACTCCAAGTAGGCGAGGGTGTTGGATGGACATGCCTTTTGGACAGCAGTCCAGTATTCTCGAACCTCCCATCTGGGAGTGTACTTTGAAACAGAGACGTCCAGATCCTTGATTTTGGGAAGTTGAATGCGAGAAAAGAGCTTCGTAATGGATTTTAGGGAAGCGGACTTGATTTCCAAGGAAGCTAGGCTAGAGAAGACAAGCGCTGAGCCGAGATGTGCGACTTCGTTGTCCAAGTCAGCGCTTAATTTGAACGAAAGTTGTTTCAGAGTAGACATGGAGGGGAGATACAGAATGGTAGCCATGGTTAAGGTGACTTCAGGACAATGCGCACGTTGAAGATTCGTCCACCGACATAGTTGGCGAGAGATTGCTGCATCCAAAGGTCCGGAGGGAAAAAAGTCAACTACAAACCGCCTCATGTCTGGGCAGCGTTCCCCAACAACGTCGATAAATTCCGTGGGTGGGGATAGTGTATCATAGGGATCAAATGAATTCTGGGAACTGAGATACAGCGAGGTCAACGACGGGACGGCGGTGTGCACCACGGGAAGCATTGCCAAATATTTCCAGGACAACGATCGTAAGTTTGGGAAGAGTGGATCGGTGAAAGGTGCCAGGATCTCTACAATCTTCTCGTCGAGAGGCTCTGAGGATTTATTTAAGGACCAGACACGACGGGTGTAGCCTCGAAGGGTATCCCATTCGGCCTCACTCAGCGATCTGCTGAACGAGCAACCCCACTGGATTGAAATGTGATATCCACACTGCAATGAAAACTAGCACGTACTATATCGACCTGGAAACATGCTTCAGGGAGACACCGAGCTAAAGGAGAAAGGTCGGATAACTCCTCCCAAAGTACATCCAGTGCGGGCTCTTTGAATGTTCGACACGTTCTGGCTAGTGCAGCAAGATCCCCTTTATCGCAGCTTGTATCAAGAAGTGCCGGTGAGCAATGACCGAATATTTCAAGAAGAATCTCTCGAATAAAGAGTGCTCGGTGCATGCGTGTCGTAGCAGGCGAAGGGTGGTTAGTCTGATCCAAGCTCCGCCAAAGCGGCCAAACCCACGGAGAACCAACAATTCTCAATCATTGCTCGCAGGATGCGCATAACGCGGTATTTTTCGGGCCCATGATTCAGCTGGCCTGGGCCCTGCACATCAGGTCCTGGTCCTGTCCTCGGGCATGACGTATGTACTCCTCCGCGATTTACGGATATACTTACGCATGTCGTTACAGTTCGCTCCCCTGTTCTGAACCTGAACCTGTCGCGTGGTAGGGATGTGCGGTAATGTTTGGCGTCGACGTAGTAGTCATCACTCGCCAATGGAAAACATCAAGAGACCGGCGCAGAATTCGGCGTCAAACGGGTCCATGTTCTCTAGTATTTTGTGGTCCAAACGAGCGCAATAATTGGAAACGATCCGTTACAAGTGTGGGGATACATATATATGGGATCCTCTTACACGCAAGCATACTAATGAGATAGATGGGTTGGAAACAAGTCGAACGCAAGACGCGCACGTGCCTCAAGGAAATTCAGCTAAAACCATCGCGAATTGGTCCATCATGGTGAGGCACGGAGAAAAAATGCGACATACGCGTACCACGTCCCGCACGGCGTTCCTTGAGGGATTCGTTCACTTGATACCACGCCAATTCGTAGAGCGTCACGTTTCTGTATATAGACGGCTGGTGGAACGAGACAAACACCTCACGGAGGAATGGAAAGTGTCGATGGAGGAAGCGTGCAACGCGTTGCGGTGATCGGATGGGCGACTCGGTCATGGTGATGTAATTCAGCTTGGGGTTGGACGCAATCCGTCCGGGTGAGTCGGCTGGGACCTCGGTCGCGTCCACGGGTAGGGAGAACATGCGGAGGTGTGGACAACACTCGACGAGCGAGAGCAGTCCATTGAGGGTGATGCGCTTCCCGGATTGCCAGGAATGTTCGTGTGGGCCATAACAGCCGCTCCACTGCAAGGCCTGGAGCAGGGGCCAGTGACGCGCCAAGGATATCAAGTCGTTGTCGTCGATTGCAAGGCAATGGTCGAACGTGATATACAGCGCGCGAAGCTGAGATAAGCAGGCGAGAGGATGAAGCGTGTCGTATGAGAGACGAGCGGGCGCAGTGATCTGGGGCCCATCCCCTTCATCCAAAGACAGGCGGAGATCAAGTAATTGGAGGGAATATGTACGCCACGGAGACGCCAACGCATCAAGGAACGCAGAGAAAGCTTGGATGGTGGGTCGAGAGCAGACGGTGAAGTGAAAGGAGTGAAACTTTTGGTCCTCAGTTCGTAGAAAAGCAGTCAAGAAATCAAGATCCCAAATCTGCAAGAACAAGTCCTCGACGTTGCGGAATGGAATGGAATCAGACGGGAGACAAAATTGGTGTAAACGTGATTTGTCAGGATGGAGAACTAGGCTTAATTCTTTGACCTTTGGAGACGTGGCAATGTGTGTCAGTGCGACATCATCAATGGGAACATGCAGACAGAGACGTTCAAGGTATTGGTAGCGAGAGATGGCTTGAGAGAGAACATCGATGGTCGTCTGGGATACTTGCCACTGAGGGGTCGCATCATGGGTAATGCTAAAGGAGTTGAGATTTGGACAAAGGGGGTACAAGGTGGCGAGGAATGATTGCACCATCACATCATCCATGTTGTTCAGGAAAAGATCTGCGGAAACCAGCGGCGGACTCAGCAATCTCTGGAGAAGCGTGACAGAAAGTGATGTGGGGCAATCAACAAGGCATGGACGCCAAAAGAGCACCCTTAGATTGGGCAAGAGCAAATAAGGTTGCAAGTTGATGGCTTGCAAAAACCAGTAAGAATCCCGGTCAATCAAATTAATTTTGAGTTCCCTGATGCGGTGCGAGTACCGACGAACGACAGCCCATTCAGCAGGGGACAGTGGCATCTGTCAACAATATCAGTGAAGACACCACCCAAGTTCAACAAAAGGTCAACCGAGATGTACATTTTTCTTCTCTTCATTCCATGCTGGTGCAAAGCATCGAATGAGAGGTTTGAGAGACATTAACCTTCTCCAAAGATGATCAAGGGATGGCTCCGACAGAGCGCGACATGTTTGAGCTAAAGCGATCAACGTCCGGCGTCTCTCCTTGACCTCTTCATCATACCAGTCTGGCGCAACGAAATAGTCCAATATACAGTGAAACAGATCCAATTGCAATAACGGATTCCGTGTTGGAATGGTTGGGCTGGTTGAAAGATCCATGGTGATGCGAGTTCAAGAGCAATGACGAGCCCAACTTTGCAACAATAGTCACAAGTCAAAAACAAGATACATAAATATTATCCTGAAAACCCGTTGAAATGTATCTATCAAACCAGGTACCCATGATGCTTGACATCGTATGTCATGATATTATCTAGTCTAAGAAACAAAATATCTAGTGCATATAGACAGTCATCTCGCAAACGAGGTATTATGCACAACGAAGAAAACATGGCTGCATGGAAGTCAAATGTTTACTTGCCACCAGTGGTACCGAGACCCATCGTCGCCTTGAAGGTGTCGTAGATCCACCATTGGAAGCCTGGTTGCACGTAAGATCGAGAAGTGTGAAAAAGTGTGTGGAAACTACTCACCTGTCAGGGTACCAATCATGAGCACACGGGTACCGAGACCCTTGGTCATAAGCGTAACTGCGCCAGTCTCTGATGCAATCTGGCCAATGGTCTTGCCCTTGTTGGCAGGTTTGCCCATGAGCGACACGACCGTGTCCGCGGGATGTGAGACGATAGCACAGATGACACCAGCGAGGTAACCAGAAGCAAAGGTAACCCCAAGTTGCGTCGTCTCGGAATAACTCTCTTTGGGCTCCGTAAGGTAGTGCGTGTAAAACAATTGGACGATCTTCTCAAAGAAGTAGAATTTGGCCATCGTGTAAGGGATCTAACCAGGGATGACCATCGGAATGGAACGACGATCGGAAAAACTGGAAAGACGAACCTGACGTGACCAGAGAGGGACGATCGAGCCAAACGGATACCGCGTCTCGATTTTGTTCCTCTTCATCTCGCTGAGGGCAGCGCCGAACGTGGTCGGGAACGTGCCGTTCGGACTCGTCTGGATCTTGACCTTGGTCATCTCGAGCGGGCAGAGCGCGATATCGGCGATGACCTCGGCCGAGGCGGATCCGGCGAGCCAGATGGCGGGCTTGTACTGATTCGAGAGCTCCTCGCCGGCGAGGTTCATGTACTGGTCCTTGAACACTTCGTACAGACCGTACTTGAACATGCCCTGTAGCGAGTAGCCGACAAAAGTGGGCCCAAAGCCCTTCCAGATGCCGGTTTGGCCTTCCTCGCGGACGAGGGTGGCAAGGCCGGACGTGAGGCCCTTGTATTTGGCGGGGTTCACCTAGCGGGCGGTTGGATATTGTCGGGTTGGATGGGAGGAAGTCAACGTGCCTGCATGTTACATTTGGCCACATCGAGCGGCGTGATTCCAGCATGGGTGAGACCACACGCAAGTACACCGCCGAACATGCACTTGGCGTAGTAGGAAGTGTCATGAGGGACGGGGCCAAGGTATCTAGCAATACCACGTCATTGAGCGCTGTGCGAAAAAGCCAGCCAAGTAAAAACTCACCGTGCGTCCCACTTTCCAGATGGTGCCAAATGTGTCATGGTAAAGCAAGATAAAGTCAAAGTCTAGGGAAAGAAGTGACTTGATCGTGGAGGTGAGTGCGGAAGAGTGTTTGGGCGTAGGAAAGCCATTTTTCAGCACTGCCAAACTGCCGACCGGCATGGATCGGAACGGAGCGTCCTTTCTTTGAAGCGTCACTGGCATTCTACTAATCTTACTTTGCCTGCGGTGCGGTCTGCATCGCTCCCCGGTGCCGCATCAGCAAGCCAGTGTCGAGCAGCGCTTGCGGGATCCTCACGTTCCGACGAACGTTTCTAACAAGTATGTGGTCAAGAGCCATCTTCTCAACATCTCGGCCCCCTACAAACAGTTGCCGTCTAGCGTGCGTAACAGTTAACCAACACCTAGTAAGTAGAAGCTCAGTATGTTCTACCATTTCTTCCTTATAATCCTGATTACCGAAGTTGTATGACTCATTCAATGTGCTTGGTAGAGGTAATACTCATGACGAACGCCCGATCAGCGGGCTGGAGAAGATCTATCGCCACCAAACAACTCGGTAATTTATGGGACTTGAAACATCAAGGAGTAAACGTGCATTATATCGTACAACGCCCTCTATGATCCTAGCGATCCCTGACGCTGACGTGGTCAATTGTCCTCACCACCTTCCCAACGTTCTGATCCTATCCACCTCTTGGTACTGTGCTTCTATCACCTCCGGGGGTTGCCTCTCACCGATATCAGGGTCTTCTTCGACTGCAATATACGTCGAAGCGAGAAGGAGCTTGGTAATGTTTTGCGCATTGAGAAGTCCTCTTCCTCGATGGTAACTGACGACGTTGAGAATACGCTATAACACCAAACATGAGTGCACGCAAAAATAAAACGACCAAGCGCGACGTGCCCTGTCTCGGTCTCGCTGGGTGATCCGATCGCGGAAATCATGGAGCGGCTTGACAGCCTTTCGGTCGTCACCCATCTGCAACAGATGGATCTGGAACATGTGGTGCGGGATGCGTTTCTCGTTCAGTTTTTGGCAGAAGCGGATGATCAAATCGTAAAGTTCTTGTATATCGACTGGATCCCAGAGGTTAGGTATCTCTCGCTTTTGGTCACAGGATAGATGGCTCACTCGCGAGAGCGTCTGTGATGATCAGGAGGACAACAGGTTGTGGATTCGGTGTCTCATGGATGAATGAAAAACTTTCTGCAAATACTTGGGACACCTTTGTGGCCAGCACCTTTTCCCCTAACCAGTATGTCAATACACAGACGGCGACAACACCGGTCGGATTCGAACGAACCTCTCCAAAGGGTGACGGAATTGAAGACACGCTCAAATTCGGTCGCAGTCTACGACCGATGGCTGAAGCACTGCAAGCAGAGATAGGTACATGATCTTACCTTGACACAGGGATGGGACTCCCCGTGGTGTAAAAATCGGACATTCAGCCCGTCCCATTGGCTCTCTGAAGACAAGATGTCGACAATTCCACCGAGAGCTTCTCGTGTTTGCGACCATGAGTATTGCATCTAAATATACCAACAGTGCGATGAGTCCCGTGGATGCACGTGGCCACAGATGAAACGCACGGATGGGGTGTCGTCGATCACAGTGAAGCACTTGGACTGACTGAACTCTAACGTGAACGGGTACTCGCTCACCAAGTCGCAAATACGTACGCCAAATGCTTGAACTGAACGGTTTCCCTTCGGCTGAGGGCAATAGGAGGTGGGCGTTTTAGCGGCTCGATCCAGCCGCCTTTGGGGCTCACGTATGGCGGCGGGTCGTTCGAGTACCCCCTTCCTCGTGTCTCATTAGGTATGGGTCTGCGGAAGAAGTTGAAGATGAGCGGCATGACGGTGCACAATTGGCAGTAGCGGAAAGAGGAGGAGAAGCTCACGCGGGCTGGCCTTGAGGAGGACTGAGCCACGGGAACGGCGTGAGTTTTCCAGGTGTTTCGGGTCTAGGGCTCGAGGTTTCTGCCCCGTACTCGATATTTCGGGGAGCGGCCCACCGTGGTGTCGTCCTTGCTGTTTCCACGCCTGGGGAAGATGATCCACTATCTAGCGCAAACCGCACGTTGGAGGCACATGTCAGGACTTCGTACTCAAAGACCTTGTGCCAACGTGTCAGCCCAATCCGGTCCTCGGGCAGTGCCACGACTGGACGTACGTCGTAATTTCGGCCATGGCTGTCTCGAACGCGTGCCCCCCTGCTTGATGAGTAGCTCGTCGTACCAATGTCTAAGCCGCACGATCATGCCAAGTGTAAGTGAATTCCACGAGAGTACGCACGGACTTCGCCCTAGGACACTCGACATGTCAGTATCCCACTGGGATCGTGAAAGGAAACGAATTACATCGAGTAAAGCTCTAGCGAGGTATAGTTGGCCCTCAGGCCCGACGTGAAGCGGGACTGCGAGTGGAGGGATGTCGTTTCCTTTTGTTGGAACCTGGAGACGGATCGTTTTGGTGGATGCAGAAGTGTTTGGGGTTGAAGCTTACCCATGCCAGCGGTAGCGCGCCCTCGTGCATGTTCAGAGATGAACAAGGGAGAGTCTGAGGGAGATTGGGTTCTGAGGAAGAAGCGACTCGCTTTAGTATTCCCAGGGCCTGCAATGATACAACATGTTCTGAACCCTCGGAATGATATGGAAAGGAAAGCGGGACAACCATGCTCTCAAAAAAGTCAATTCTCGGCCCGAAGGCCCTACTCCAAAAGGATACGTTCTCGAATCTCCAGACGGACTTCGAACACCCCCAGGCACTTCGAATTAGTAAATACTTTCTCATTTCCAACGTCCAAGGTACTTTCGGATCGAGAAAAACTTTCCAATGGGCCCAATCGACCAGGAGCTTTGAACAAGTCTGTAATACATTATAATTTATTTTATGTTCCAAAAAACTCGTAGTACATAGTAGTCATAGTGTAGGCTGATCGTTGATCAAATACTTACAGTAATTGTTTTCAGAAAGGTCACGTAGTCCATCCCACAATGGTGAACAAGTGAGGGTGGGTGTCAAAGGAGATTCAGCGTGTGTGCGGTGGGGATGAACAGATAAGGTGGAGTGGTCATGAAGATGGCATGATGGTCGTGCTATCGCAATTGTCATGCCGTCGCCGTGGTCGTGTTGTCTCAATCGTGAAGCCTCGAGGTGCCAGTAGCGAGTCGCGACGGTGAGCAGGCGTGCACTCCGAGGTCGCGCCACCAAACGAGAGTGGTGACGAAGCTGCGCAAACTAGGTTGTTGATGACAATGACATGGCCGCCATACTGCCATGATGTAACTGTCTTCAACTTTGTCATTGTTGTCGTTGTAAGCGCGCACGAGCACGCAAGGGAGGGTGGACGGACTAGAGGGGTGAGGGTGAGCCGAGCGTGTCCGGGGTGAGTGAGAAAGTGAGGGCGAGGGCGAGTGCACACGCGTGAAGGGTTGATGATGATGACAAGGTTCACGTCGCATTGAGCTGGGGTGAGGGCAGGCAAATGAGGCGGCAAGTAAATACACAAGCATCTGGCAGGCCGTCTAACAATGTAACTAAATGCAAGTTCAACAACATTTATAAGTACCACCCGTTCACCACGCCGCACGCGTTGCTCCTTGCCCATCGACGACATGCCCGTGACAATGCCGCAGCGATCGTGACAGCACAATCACTACGACATCGTCATGAGTACTTCTCGCTTTCTCTCTCACATCCCCTCACCCTCGAACGGCCCTCAAGGCCTCATTGTCACCCTCTCGCGCCACTCCCGCCCTTGTGTTGCCCCCACCCTCGCGTCGGCAGCACTTTGCACGCGCATTAGGCAATAGCACAGGTATACCGGAAGTAGTATGGGCGAGTGGTCACGACAACGCCATGACGATCGTGCTGCTATGATCATCGTGTTGTCGTCGTCGTCACGTTGGAGTTGCGAGCACGACAGTGTGTGGTCAAGGGTGGGGTGAGGGCAGGGCGGCAAGTGGCCACAACCACGCCGTGACGATTGCGGCCGCCCAGCTTGCTCCTTGCGTCAAGGATGATAAAGTCATCGTCAGTTGATGTCCTGCTCATGAAGCGTTCGAGCAGCAATGATGCCCGTCATGCCACTACCAAGGATGAGGATGGAAGTGTGATTGGACGTGGGGACGTCGCGTTCGCATTCTGGGCGAGCACACCAGGGGCGGACAATAACCCAAGGAAAGCAGCACGAAACGATGTTCTGGAGAGAAGCATGTCAGAAGGGAAGGGAGGTCCTTGAAGCGAAGCGAACAAACACTGGGTTTTATAATAAAACTCGAGATAAATTGGGAAAAATAAGTGTAATATGAGTGACACATACCAGACGATGCCAAATCTGCGAAGTGTTTGGTTTATGTAACGTTTTACCTGACTGCCTGATGCTTGCTGGTCGTGGAAGGCAAGTCGTCGGGAGCCACTGGAAAATCACCATGCAGTCGTAAGATCCATCCTGGTAGAGCAACTCAGATGAGGTGGGGCGGAAGAGCGACAGTGACGAATTACCCTTACCTCAGGCTACCCGTGCTATTCCCTAGGACTTGGTGCTGAAAGAGACGCGCTTTGTGCAGGTTGACTGTCACAACAATGACATCGTCCGAGATGGGATAGATTCAGATAGGATGAAGAGGTGGTGACCCAACGTTCCCCGGAGACGGTAGGGAAGGCTGGGCCACACTGAAGTCCCTTCGTCAATGGACATTGGAAAGTTTTTCCCAATCCAAAAGTACCTTGGTAAAATTTCCCTTGGACGTTGGAAACGAGAAAGTATTTACTAATTCGAAGTGCCTGGGGGTGTTCGAAGTCCGTCTGGAGATTCGAGAACGTATCATTTTGGAGTAGGGCCTTCGGGCCGAGAATTGACTTTTTTGAGAGCACGATTGTCCCGCTTTCCATAGAATGATGATCTCAGTGTCTAGAACGTTGCGAGGGTACTTGATGCTCCAAGTAGGTCCGCTCCACGAGGGTTGCCTGAACCCATCATATGGTAAGGACATCGTCCGTAGATTGTGACGGCCCTTGACCCTTTCGACACGAGGATGATGAATGAAGTGAAAACGAGGTACCAAATTGCAGATAATCGATTATCGGTATCTGATTGATTGCACTGACAGATTTTGTCCGCTCCTACCTTGCCCTAGTGCGTCAATGGAAGAAGCCTGGCTACACATGCACCAAGTAATTTTGATTCGACAGGCTTACACTGCATTTGTGCTCCTCCCACATCCGAGAGCTATAACGCAGATCTGGTTGCACTATCCAGAACATGTCAAAGAACCCGCACTGGATGTAGTAAATAGGACTCTGGCGTGTTACAAGATGCTAGTGACCCTGGGAGCCAGAATCCTGAAAGTACATGGGCTAGTAGCTTAGTGCGTATGGTGAGATTCGGAAGAAGGCATTCGATGGCCTTGGTCTCGGGACTCGCGTGCATCTCAGAACAACTGGCGAGAGGGTTAGAAAAGTTTCGTATTAGTATCTCGGGCGACAAGTTGGAGGATATGATCCGCTTGGCGAGGTCATCACCCTGCTCTCTTGCCTTCAAAGGACCAAACCCTAGTGCTCTATTCCCAGTTATCCTTGGCAATATTCAGCAATAGCTCCCCGATGATTGCGCTATTGATGTCGTGCCTCGCTACATCCATCGTGCAGAGGGATCCCGGACCTTCTAATCTCCATATCGTCACTTCCGTGCCGCATATCAAGAGGCCAACTAATTTGGCATCTTCTGAGATTTGCTCCGCAATGAAGTCCTTGTATTGGTACATTTGATACTCATGCGTCTTCATAGCTGACTGTGTTTCGGGTTTTCGGGCTTTGATTTCGACGAGCAATAGGGCCTGATCATGGGAGATGAATTCGGTGGCTTTCGCAACGATGAAATCGGGGACAACGGTGGATCCACCAGGCATGGCTAGACCACCCATAGATGTCATGGAAAGATCAGCCGCAAAGCTAGCCTCTTCTATCACCAGGGAGGACTCCACCACATCGGATGAAAATGACACATCTCCATCTTCTGGATGGAGCTCCCTTAATTTGGCTTGTGGCTTGACGAGGAAGCGCTGCTGGTATGGAAAGTAGTGCGAGAGGAAGGCGTTGTAGGGCCCATACAGCGACGCTTCGAAATGAGGATCGGATTCAGCTATATTCCGCAGCCGTCGAGTGAGCCACTCTTCTGGCTGCAAAGAGGGGAGAGGGTGATTTGGCATCGGAGGAGCTAATTGTACTCAGCGCTCTTCAACAATTACTTGACAAGTCAACCTTGAAACTTACCAGTGGGATCAGGATGTTGATACCTACTTGACTGACTCCTCGGCTGCGAAATTTAAGAGTGGGCTGCATGTGTAGGGAAATGCATTTGCCGGGACCTGGCACCTGTCATAGCCAAGACAAACAAGTCAAGTAACGCACGGAGAGGTTGTATGATACATATCCGAATGACTAGTAGGCATGCATCCCCGTGGTTTGCCCAGCGGAGATCGACTGACTCGGACAAAAATTAGTGCGAGGGACGCAAGTTCAGAGCGGCACGTGAGTGGATGTCGCGTCTGGCATCCACTTGTGACTTCTTGGGCAACATTGATTGCTTAGTTCCTACGCTGTCCTTCGTGAGTTCTTACCACAGCATGCCAGTATCGTCAGGCTGATGCTACTTGTTAGAGCCAGTCATGGCACTTCTCATCGCGGGATACCCCATAGCTTGGGATGACGCCAAAAGTTGGGCGCTTCGCCACTGGCCAGACATGAATATCTATGATGACAATAGGCTCGCCATCATCATCGAACAGTACCATAAACTTCGTGGACGCGGCATCACGTGCGTTCCAGTCGATATCGATAACGAGTCCATGCTCCTGCTTGTGGCACACTCCAAAAACGACCCGTTCTCCACGCCACGCAAGCACAGGCGGTTTCCTGAAACCGAATTTGCATTGAAATACAAGGCGATACTCTTCAGTCAAGAAGGAGACAGGGACCTGGCTGAGAAATCGCAGTTCACGACTGTTGCAGACCCGTTCATGGAGTGGTCTGATGTAAGTTTCCGCTTTCAGTTATTGGTCGCTGGGTTCGTGGATTGATACCGTGTCTCTAGCGTTGAGATGTTGCTTGTTTCTAACCGCAACACATTCATTCGTGCATTATTCATTATTGTACTGTATACATGGATTTAAGAACAATGTTACCGTGCGTTCAATTGTCCTAGTGACAGTATGCCCAGTGCCCACGCATGTTTGAAGTCCAGGCTTACCCACGCCAGTGGATGCGCATCCTGCAGTGAGTATACTTACAGGCGAGCAGTGACTGTCACTAAGCATCGTTGAGAAGTCATCATGGGTTGTTTGGCAGAGCTTGGATCAGACTGACCTACGACACATGCACCGAGCACTCTTTATTCTAGAGATCCTTCTTGAAATATTTGGTCATTGCTCACCGGCACCTGTTGATAGAAGCTGTCATAAGGCGGATCTTGCTGCGTTAGCCAGAACGTGTCGAACGTTCAAAGAACCCGCATTAGATGTACTTTGGTCGTGGTTATCCGACCTCTCTCCTCTAGCTCGGTGTCTCCCTGAAGCATGCAAGTTCAATAGAGTATGTGTTAGTTTTCATTGCAGTGTGGATATCACAAATTTCAATTCAGTTGGGCTACTCGTTCAGCAGACTGCCGAGTGAAGCCGAATGGAATACCCTTCGAGGCTACACCCGTCGTGTCTGGTCCATACATCATTCCTCAGAGTCTCTCGACGAGAAGATCGTAAAGACCCTGGCACCTTTCACCGATCAACTCTTCCCAAACTTACGATCGTTGTTCTGGGATCACTTCACAATACTTCCTGTGGTGCACACCGCCGTCCCGTCGTTGACCTCGCTGTATCTCGGTTTCCGAACCGATTTGCCCCTGCCAACGGAATTTCTTGACACTATTGGGGAACGTTACCCAAATATCAGGCGGTTTGCAGGTCCCTGTCCTGCCATATCTGGACCTTTAGATGCAGCAATCTCTCGCCAACTCTGTCGGTGGACAAATCTTGAACTTGCGGAGTGTGGTTCAATCACCTTCAGTATGGATACCATTTTACATCTCCCCTCCATGTCTACTCTGAAACAACTTTCGTTCAAATTGAGCGCTGACTTGGACAACGAAATCGCACATCTTGGCTCAGCGTTCGTCTTCTCTAATCTAGCTGAGTTGGACATCGCTTCCACTTCCCTAAAATCCATCACGAACTTCTTTTCCCGTATTCAACTTCCCAAAATCAAGGATCTGAGTGTCTCTGCTTTGAAGCACACTCCAAAATGGGAGGTTCGAGAATACTGGACTGCTGTCCAAAAGGCATGTCCATCCCACACCCTTGCCCGCTTGGCCTTCTCCAGTTCTTATGAGAATCGGACTGATCTCGAGGAACGGGGACGTCTGTGGCTTACGTTGGATGACCTTCTTCCATATAAAGACTTTGGCAACCTCCGCAGAATAAGCATCAACGTCGCGTGGTCTGTGAAGCTGACAGACGCAGACCTGCTCGATCTGGTGTCTACATCACTTCAACTGGAAGAACTCTCTATCAACTACCCTTGGGGCTGGAAAATGGACGTCGATGGTGGCGGGATCACACTCAGTGGGCTAGTGCAGCTTCTACGACAGTGCCCGTCCCTGCGTCATGTGTCCCTTGCCATCGATACGCGAACATTCACCAAGATTCCTCGCGAATTGGACGTGTCGTTCCCACCACGATCGGGGCCAGTGTTTTTAGACTATCTGGACTCCTATATCGCGCCCGAGTTGACTCCATATTGGGAATCGGTGTTCACGGGTCTCAAATTGCGCGCTTGGTCCTCGTTTGCAGACTCCAGTAGTTCTGATGATAGCTGGCAGGATGCTGGAGATACATAGGAGTTTGAAGAAAGCGTTCTGACGGCCGTCGTATCCGAGGATATGACCTTCGTTGTGCTTTCTTTGCTTTTCTTTTTTTGGGGATGCATCCATTGGAGTGTATAGATATCATGGGAGTCCCGATCTCAGACCCTGTACAGCGGAGTGGGTAGTGTGGCAGTCCGTATTCCGTCAGCACTTTCTTCTTTCTTGTCGTGCTTAACACATCTTGTGGCCTGTCGTTGCACACATCTCGTATCCTCAAATTGATTTGTGTCATTGTCTAGATGAGCTTTAGCTAAGGGCATGGAACTAAAGCCGAGGTAGTGATAGCGATGTCATAAACTTGAGAGAGAATCACGCTCACGTGCATGGACGAAGAGACGCGCCCGAGTAGCGTCTTCTGTTCGGCTCTGTACTCTGTGTGTCAAATGGGAGCACAAACCTATACTGGTCAGCCGCCGCAGATTTCGCCCCATGAAGACCCAGCGCTGTCGACAGACAAGATTGATTGCGAACGACTCGATGCTCTTGGTCAAGATCATACTCGCCCCGATTCCTCGCAGTCAAGAAGGACATATTCTAGATTATTGAGACTTGCAGGGTTCATGGCCCTTGTTTTCTTTCTCCAACGGTTCTGG
>JBBPSB010000414.1:0-19837 GCA_038093375.1 Xerocomus brunneocitrinus
CGGCGCTGAGAAGCTCGTGGCGTCTATCAGGCTATCCCCGGAGCCCCTGACGATACGGGGGATATACTATGACGAGAACAAGGAGCCTGGGGAGGGTCCCGAGTACACGCTCACGCTCACCTATGTGACACAAGTCGATCAAGCAATTTTGGACGAGTGCGTTTTGGTTTCGGTGTCGTCGTCGGGTCGACTGACGTGGCGCATAGATGTCTCTCGGGCGAGCCCGTCGACTCTCAAGCGCTCGCCAAGGTTCTTTCCGCCGTGAACCTCGTCCTCACGGCACGCCCCTCTCATACAGGCATCAGAGTGGGCCGGGGTGAGGAAACAAAAAAGCACCCGGACCAGCGCCTCTTTTTCGACAACCCAGCTCCCAAAGATATCGGCGGAGGGCTCGCAGTGCGACAGGGATTTTACGTCTCTGCTAGACCCGCGCATCAGCAGCTCATGGTCAATGTCAACACATGCCATGCAGCGTTTTACAAGCCCCAAAACTTTGATATCGCCTTGGAAGAATATTCTCAGTTGGACGGTAACATGGATGCTTTTGGGAAACAAGTGCGGGTGAAGACCCAGCCCAAAGATCATATCGTCATGATACAGGGTATAGCCAAGCGGAATGCGCTCGAGCACAAGTTTAAGCATGATAAACTCGGATTTATCACGATCGCACGGTACTATGAGCTTCGTGAGGGTGATTTTCTTGATTCTAGCTCTATTGTTGACTAGTGTAAAGAACACGGGATCAAATTGAAGAAGCCTCATCTTTCACTTCTCGAGGGTCCGAAAGGCAGCTTATATCCCCCAGAAGTCTGCGAGATCCTCTCCGATCAGGGCTTCAAGGGCGAGCTCGCCAATCCCACACATGCTAAGAAGATGCTCGAAGTTGCGTGCAAGCTGCCCAAAGAGAACGCCACCGAGATCGTCAACAGAGGTCTCGACCTACTCGAGTTCCGCGGCTCGAACCCCTTGTTGGACTCGTTTGGGATTCACGTGGGCACTGAGATGGCCGTCGTGCCCGGTCGCGTCCTCGACAAACCAGGACTGTCGTATTCTTCTGCCAAGGCTGCATCCATTGACGATCGTGCGTCGTGGAATCTTCGCGACGTCAAGTTTGCTGTCGGTGCGCGGCTGGACAGATGGGCCGTGCTCGTCATTCAGGACGATGGAATATTCCATTTTACAGGCCTCGAGCATGTGCAAAGCATCGCTGACGGATTCCGTCGCATGTGCAATACCAGCGGCATGAACGTGCAGCCACTGGCAGAGGGAGCTTATGAACGAGTGGAATTGCCTCGCAAAGGAAGGGATCACTTCCGAGATGACGCAATGGAACTCATTGAAGAAGTTATGAGGAAGCTGGTGGAGCAGACTAGGGCACAACTTGTCCTCGTCATGCTATCCAACGACGACAAGGTGATCTACAATGGCTTGAAGCGGCTCTGTGACGTCCAGCTCGACGTCGCCACCGTCTGTATGCAGTCTAGCAAAGTGAATCAACAAAAGAGTCAACTGCAATACTATGCAAACGTGGCACTCAAGGTCAACATGAAGATGGGTGGTATTAACCACACACTGGACGCGAACAGCGGAATGTGGCTCAAGCGCGCGCCAACGATGATCATGGGAATGGACGTGACGCATCCCGCCAAGGGTGTCTCTGTAACTGGAACACGTCAGTATCTTGTACATGCGCCGGGGGTACGTCCTGACCGAGTACTAGCATCCATTGTGGCGGTAGTTGCAAGCGTCGACGACCAATTTGCACAGTACCCTGCGGCACTTGCCTTGCGAGAGAGCAAGGTTGAGGTATCTCGACTCTTGCCATCATGCCGGGTATCCGTCTGAATGTTGGCCCAGATTGACCGTCAAGGAGATGACGTCCTTAGGGACATGTTCATTAGTCGCTTTGAGCTCTACAAGAATCGTAACCAAGGAAGATTACCGGAGCGCGTCATCCTATTTCGAGACGGCGTCTCCGAAGTAAGTGTGCCTGTCCTCATCTGCTAGCAATTCACGCGAATTGCCTTGCAGAGTCAGTATTCGCAAGTACTGGATTACGAGCTGACAGAGATGGAGAAGGCCTTTAAGCACTTTTCCTTTTCTGAATATCGACCCAAGCTGAGCATTGTCGTCTGCGGCAAACGACACCACACGCGGTTCTATCCAACCACCGACAGAGATGCGGCGCGCGATGGCAATCCGCTTCCCGGCACGGTCGTCGATCGTGGTATCACCCCGGCGTACGAGTTTGATTTCTTTTTGCAAGGTCTGTGCCTTTGTGGATGGATTGACCGTGTTCTGACTGGATATAGCGCACGGAGGTCTAAAGGGGACCACTCGGCCGACGCATTATTTCGTCGTCCACGACGAGAACGGGTTCAATGCGGATGACCTGCAACGGGTGACCAACGACCTGAGCTACATGTTTGCGCGGGCGACCAAGGCTGTCAGTCTGGTCTCACCTGCGTACTGGGCTGATATTGCGTGTGAACGCGGACGGTGCTACCTGCAGAAGCTGTTGGCGGGTGGTAAAGAAGAGGACAAGGACAAGAAGGGAAAGAAGCGGGCAGACTCGGACATTGTTTTTGACAAGGCTGTCAAACTGTGGGACGGTGGTGTTTCAGGCAAACTGAAAGACACCATGTTCTACCTCTAGTTTTTGTGGCTGTGTACATGTATAGTACGATGAGATTGAAGCCCCTGAGGTTGACATGCCTGTCCTTTTGCAAGCGAGCTGCCACTGCGGCGCTGTCCGCTTCACAGTCCAAAGTCATACCCCAGTTCCCTACCAGGTAAGCTTGCAAATCGACCCAACACCCAGCTCATTCCCGTCTAGCTGTGCGTCTGCTCCATCTGCCGCAAAGTCGGCGGCGCGGGGGGCTCCATCAACCTCGGCGCCATAGCAAACACCCTCGACATCACCCAGGGCAAAGACCACATCCGGTGCGTACCCGCGACGACCCCGACGCGTGCGCTGACGCCCTTCCAGCATCTACCACGCCGTCCTCGACCGCGACATCCCAGAGATCGCGACGTCTGAGCGCCACTTTTGCAGCCTGTGCGCCGCCATGTTGTGGGCGTACGACGATCAGTGGTACGTCGGGCGCTTTTTGTTGCCTGCTCTAAGATGGACTGATCTGATAGGCCTGAGCTGCTGCATCCGTTTGCTTCCGCCATCGACGCCCCGGAGCTCGAAGCCCCAAGCGAGATGGTGTGTCCCGATGCATGTGAACGGACAGAGCTGATCCTTGTGGCACAGGTGGTGGTGAAGATGGACTCCAAGCCCGACTATGTGCGTCTCCCGGGAGGCCGAAAGCACGTTTACGAGGACTATGGACCAGACTCGATCGAGAGCTGGCACAAGAAGCATGGAAAGTATGTGCCCTGACGAGAACACGTAGCCGCCGCTCGATCAGTCGCTCACACGATCACTGCTTTGCTGATTGCGTGATCATTGAACGTGTGTCATTGTAGGGTACAAAGTACAGGGAATGCAAGGGCGTTACGACGTGTGGATAAGATACGAATGGACCAACTTTTAAAAGCAATCGATACAAAATCATCATGACCGTTCATACTTGAAGTCAAGCTGCGTATTTGGCAAGCGTTTCCTTGGGCTGGGTGAGAATAAAGCCTAGAACGCTGTGAGCAAATCGGCTCAGAAGCGAGCTGTGCAACACCGTACCTCTCAACCCCGCCGTCTTCTCGCCCTGTCTTCCGAAACCCATGCCAGGCCTGCCAGACGACCCCGCGAGCGTCGACTCACCCGTCTTGGCCCCACTGCTCCCCGTAAACGCAGGCGACAGCACGCTCGACGCACCCGTGGCGTGCGTCGGCAAAACGTCCTTGCCGCGCTCGCGCCACGACAGAATCGACCGCTTGTCCTTGACCTTTTCCCGGAATATCAAGCCGACGAGCATATTGAGGCAGCCAACCGAGAACAGAAAGAACGCGGTCACGAGGGGAAAGTCGCCGACGTAGTGCGAGACGACGGACGCGCCGATGCTGTGCACGGGTGAGGATGCGTCGAGGGAGAGGGATGGGGACGTACAGGCATTGCATGACCCCGAGCGCGCCGACGCCAAAGTCCCTTCCGAGGACGGGGAAGAAACGGTCAAAGAAGGCCGCGGGCCAGCCTTTTTCATGTCCCTTAGCGCTGCCATTCCTTGTAAAAAAAAGCGTGGCACACACCGATTTCGGACAGGACGAGTACGATCGTCTGGAATATGATAAAGATCCGATTGAGAACTGCCCAAAATGCACCGCCGGGTTGGTTGGGAACGGTGCTGTTACTGTACCAGGGTCATCAGAAACTTGAGTGATGCTCTCGGTGATTGGCATACGTACGGGATATACTGCGAATTTCCAGCGTTGAACGCGGTCACGTTGAAATCGCCATTGGTAAACGCGTTGACGGCCTCGACGTCGTCCACTAGTTCAACAACGCTCGACGCGAATACGAGCAAGATAGCGATGATACTCAATGCCCGGACGATGTTGAGAATTATGAATACACCTGTTGGATGCCATCTAGATTCGAGTGCAACTTGCTGACATAGAAGAGACTTACGCGCAAAACCAGGAAGGAACATGCTTGCTGGTCTGAAAGTACAATGAGCGAACCTGCGCTTGCAACGTAGAGATACACAAGAGTCAGGATGAGCTTGGACCAGCAAGCTGCAAGAACGAGAGACAGAGGTGGGCCTGCAAGATGGCCATACATTGGCGCGTCATATAACATGGTGGTGGACCCACATCCATTTCCTTGGTGACTCGAGTCCTATTGTTTTCCAATTGCGGAAACAATATGTTCGCGTACAAGAAAAACAACGAAAAGAACAAGGATTCCGAATGGCCTGTAATGGTAGGTCCGCAGCAAACAAAATCACGAAATCACAACTGCGACTATTTACTAGGGTGGTACATTAACGGACGAGAAATTGTCTAAAGCTCGGGTATATCACGCAAGGTATAAGAGATAGTTCTATGGCTCTTGTGTTGGTAGTGATGGAACGTGTCCTGACCGAATACGTTGTGACCTGCGTTGCTGTGCTGCTTGAGATCGCTCTTGCTCGGCTCGCATCGCTTGCATAATATCAAGCTGTTGTGCTATAAACTCTTGTGTATTTGGTCTGTGATAATGCCAGCTGAGCCCATCCGATCCTCGGAATCATCGAAAAAACCACGTACCTCATTCGCAGGATACGTATTATAGTCTCCCCGCTGAACACTTCCTTTTCTTGCTTCTCTTTCTTACGTTCCTTAATTGTCCCAAGGTTTCTTTGGTTGTAAACACTCTTGACACGCTTCTTGACAGGCACAGATTCCCGCAAGCTCTGTTGCATAGCCCGAACGCATTCTTCCATGAGCGTATCCCTGAGAACGAATCAACCAACGTCCGTCGCCGCATTTTCTCACTCACGTGTGCCAATCATAGTACAGTCGAATCGACACCACGTCGCGATACTTTTGGTTCTGAAGGGATTCCAGTGAGATGCCTTCGCCTTCAGCATGGAAGTAATCCCTCAAGAACTGTGCATTCGATCAGAATACAATAGAGAACGTAAATCCAAAAAACATGACCTTTAGCCATTTGAAAACAATGTCTACTTCCTTGTCGCTCAGGGGTTTCATGTCGCTCGACAGTTTGGACAATGGAGGAATGAGAAGGCCCTCGATGACTGTCAAAACTTCCTTCCAGACTCTAAGCATCACCGCATCCTTGACCGTCTCGGCCAGGTGTGTATTGAGAATCTGCAAGTTGGCATCAAAGTAGTCAAAGAGCGAAACGATGGCTCGCTCAATCTCGATATCCGTCAATTCCTCTGGGCGAACGCGCGGTTTTTCGAATGATGGCAGAGGGATTTGTACTTCGTTCGAGGTTGAACCGAGTGCGGATCGATAGAGGCCAGTCACATTCGCAAGTGCCTTGTTGTAATCGAGAACCGTACCAGTCTTGATGAGACTCTTCAACACTGTGCGCGACAACGACTGCCTCATGAACGGAGACATCTGTCGAAGAGGAAGCACAATCGTCGCAAACCGGCATTCGAATACTAACCTTGTCAATAAAAATACGCATCATGTCACCCTCGCTGCGCTTCAGAAACCTGAATGCGCGTCCAAAGTAGAACTGAGCATCGTCCTTTTCCCCCTCCATACTCACACGCAGGAGAATTCGACCTTGATGGCCATGATTAGCAGCCTCGAGGTTCAGCCACACGTCGTGCGTCAGGAAATCGGCATATTGTGAGGGGTTCAGGCAAATGAAACCGCGACCAACCACGTCGTGTTGCCCCACCAACGCACGATCTCGTATACTGCACATGAGCCAGAGTGGTTTGTCGACCGAGATGTCAAAAGTTTCTTCCCCTGTAATGGGATCAGAATAGTCGAGCTATCAGACTGGATAGTTCTTACAGCGAGGGTTCAATGTCTCGTATATCGTCCGAGTCTTTGCCAACCGATTTCCTGCTTCATCGCTAAGTGTAACGAACGTGTCGAGTAGCGCCGAAGGACTGCTGTCGAGTGGTACGAGGTCCTCTGCCATCACGATCTTCAGCGTGAACAGGAACCTGAGTCTATCAACCTTCTCGGGTACAGGCGGACACGCGGACAACACATCAGTGATCCTGTCAACTTGCATCTGGTTGTACATATTGTCCAGAAGCTTTCGTGCAGACTCGACGTTGTTGAGCTTGACACACGATTCAGGGCGGAAGTTGAAAGGTTCGACCTTCTTCTCACTTGCTGTTGTGAGTTGCTTGGCCTTTTCAAGCCAAGCAGAAGATTTCTGAGGCTGTAGGTACTCGGTAGGGCGAGGGAACATTTCATTCATGAAAAGGTCTTCGATGCTACGGCAATATTGTTCAACGGCCTTTGAGATAGTCTGAAGGAATAATGAGCACAAATGCGGCAAGGCCCTTCAACTGAATGTATTCGTACCTTGGAAAGACTAGTGAAGAACCTGGCTTCCTGGTATTCATCCGACCATTCCAATCCTTGGAGGAATGTTATGGGGCTACGAAGAGAATCAAACAGATCGACAATAGATGAACTGTGTCCATCCGTGTTTTCTGCTTCAAACTGCATTGGCACATGAGCCTGCGAAACGCTTGGGGTTGGGCCAAAGACGAACCTTGTCAGCGGCTATAGCCTATATCGCGAAGCTCAGTCAACATGAATCATGACGAGAATGGATACTGACAGCTTGAACCCAATGGTTTGTCTTGCTGTCAGTGTCTTGCAACCATGAGAGGACATATGTCATGAAGAACTGGCTGAGATCAAATTCAATTTGACCTCTGCTACAGATCAGCAGCAGTTGCATGAGGCTGATGGAACCTTACTCTGGACAAAACGCCGTGAACATTGACAACAGCGTTTTCGTCCTTCGGTACAGCGCGAATATATCCTGGATAGGGACATCTGGTGTTGGCCCGTTCATAGATGATTCCAAGAGCTTCTTCAATGAACTCTGCAGGTCAGCAATAAATAGTGGCACAGTTACTCCCACAACCAGAGAGACGAGGTCGACCCGGCTTCAAGGGACATCAATGACGACGCACGGAAACCATTCATAGGAACCCATACGTACCCAACGAGTGGTTCGGGGAAACGTTTATCGAGTTGTTTCGCAGACTTTTCTAGTTCATCGGTCATCAATAGAAGAGGAAGGGCGCGATTGACACCAGGAGTCGCCTGAAGTTGTTGGATCTTCTGATGATAAAACTCCTCCGACAATGACCTGACGCGATCCTCCAAGTCCAAGAGGCGTGCCTTGATATCCGCTTCAAAGCGAGCTACAAGCCCACTCTCCCGTACATGGTCGAGTACATTGAGATACAGCTGAACCTCGGATACCTTGAGGTTCGGTATCGTCTCCATCGCATGGTAAAGCGACGCGAGGAAGATATTGTACAAGCTGCCGTAGACGCTGGCCAGCAACTCCGCCTGCATGTTCAGACAATGTGAGCGGAGAGCCACTCACGACATGGGTATCACCTACATCTTGAATTGGCCATTTGTCGACTTCATGCTCATGAAGCACTTTCGAGACAGCTTGTAAAGCCTCGGGTATGCATTCCATCGGTACGTGACTCCGTTCGTAGAACTCCTTGATGAGCTCCAAAAAGCACGTCGAACGATATGGTTGTCCTATCCGCCAATGTACAGCGCATTCGTTGATGAGATTTGTATGAGGCGAGCTCAGGATCGTCAATGGGACTTCGTCGGTATCATCAACTTCGGGTCCAAACATCGTCTCCAGGTCGGCGCTGAGGCAATGCTCAACGAGGCGTTTGTAGAATCTCCTGGGATTCGGAGGAATAAACGTGAAGTTGTGTCCAACACGGATCTCGTCATCCCCTTCAACCTCTTCCTGGACTATTTCAGAGATGCTTTCACTACTCTGCGGCACGCCCAAGATGGATCGTCGACTTCCGATGGAGGTGGCTCCAATATGCCGATTGGATGACCCGGATACAGAATACACGGAACCAGGACGCGGACTTGTGCTATGAGGTGAGAGGCCATCATCTCCCGGTATTGACTTGGCGAGCTCCGGGTTCTGGGACATCATGGCCATCATAAGCTGTGAAAGATGAGAGGTTTCCAGGGTTCGCCATTGGTGCCACGCGGCATCGCTGTCAAAGTCCTCTCGTCTACCTGGGAAAGGCGCACCAGCGTTGATATTCTTCAGACAAGTCTATCATTGATCTTCAGAAAGATTCATTGCGCAATATGCTGAATCATGTTACCTTGAGATCAACCACAGCAGCCTGGAGAGAGTATGAGTTCCGTGAACACCTGGAAACCTAGATTCCTACCTTTTCAGTACATGTCTTCTTCAACCTATCAACCTCGGATTGCATCGCGTTTTCCGGAATCTTGAACAGCTTGGCGACGACCAGTACGAGCGGCATGTCGTGGATGCTCGTGCCGAGGCCAGGGGCGGCGGTAGCCACCGAGTCTCCTCGATCTCGAGAAGCGGCAGAGTCATAACCCGACTGACTCGAAGACTGTGAGAGCTTCGTATGGTACATGTCCAAACGAGCGTTCAACTCGGGTGACACATGGCTAAGACCTTTGAGACAATCGCGGAGCATCTTCACGAACAGTGCAATTTGGTTATTGACTTCGACTTTCCAAGCGTCATCGACCAGCGTGGGTTCCTTCCTGAGGACACCGGTAGCCTGTGCAGCAAACATCAAAATGAGTTCTTCGATACTTCGGTTCTCTTTCATCTGTCTTCGAAATGGGTCGCCCATGAATTGGCCGTAAAACACGGCCATAGTCCTCCGCGTCAACTGATCAGAGTACCTTGGGGGACGTGTCAGCACATCCCGTCATCGACTGCGGAATGAATCACGCACGCGGCTTCCTTTCCCATAGCTATGTTTTGCAGTTTCTGTTCGAGAACTTTGAGAAGCTTCTCCGGGAACTTGACGCTCTTGGAACCATCCCTTATCTCCTTGAAGATATCGGCAATGGAGATGATAGATTGCGATATGGCGCCTGAGATTTTGGAATGGTGCTCCTTTTCCTTCGTCTCTGTTCCGTTGGAGTGTGTGGCCACCTTTTGCGAGGTGATTTCGCTCAGGATGCTATGCCGACGCTTTAGCTGAAACAGTGGTGAAGTCGAGTGTAACCGCAACTCACGCCACGCGGAGAACATAGCTGAGGAGACGGATCAGTAACCGGAATGTGTAGAAGACCAAAAACGCACTCGAAGAGATCATCGTCCGTGACACGATACTTGGAGAGCCGCTTCTCGTGAGCAGCGCTGTCGTGACTCCGTCTTGACATGGAGATGTTGAACTAGATCACAACCAAGCGAGGACACTGCCAATGAAAGATGGTACTCGCGCGCGACGTTGGATACGACGTGGAAACGTTGTAAAAGTACAAGAGTAAGAAGTGGAGGTGAGCCTGGAGATCTGCCGGCATTCAACTCCGTCGATCACTTGACACAAGCACCAACAAATACTACTCAAGGGGTATTGGTCGTCGGTCAATTAAATGATTAATGCTGTCTACTTCAACTGGTATTCCATCTACAGTTCATCATGCCCAGTCTTTCCATCCGCAGTCGTCTGCTTTGGCCCCGAGCTCGACGATGATGAAGTAGCCGCCTTCTTGACCTTGGGCGCCTTCCTCCTCACTAATCGCTGCAAGTGCAGCTCAAGTGTCTTGGCCCGTTCCTTCATCTCCCTCGTCTCAATCGCGGGGTTTTCGTACATCGGCGTGCGCTTCTGTCTCTCAACGCCATCGTTCAACCACACTTCGTGCTCCTTCAGTGTTGCCTCAAGCGTATCGAGCTCTTCCGACGTCCACTTGGAGGGGAGATCGGCCGCAGCTTCGGCAGTGAGGTTCGCCCGCGCTTCACTGAGGAAGAGCCTCGTAGACCAGTTCCACTTTTGGCTGTTGTTGAGAGCCTCTGGAAATTCTTCGACCTCCTTGTACCGATGTACGATCGGCCGCTCCAATAACCTGACTAGGGATTCAGAAACCGGAGTAAACATCGCAATATACACGCACTCTAGTGCCGCACGCTTCTCCCTCAGCGCGGTTGTGTCGGCTGTTTCACCCTCCTCATAAAGCCAGGTTGTCGTATCTGCGAGTTTGTGCGAGATAGCCTGCCTTTCAGAAGACTTTGAGCATTTCATGAATGGTGAGTCGGGTCGATCTTCGAGCAGGTCACGGAACCTGTATAAATACGCTTCTAGGGTATTGTGTGCTTCTTCGCGAAGAACCTTTGACGCTTCTTTCGTGTCTATTGCACGTAGTCTGAGGCCCCGCAAAACGTGAGCGGAGTACAAAAGAACTTTAGAAAATAGGTCACCAACCTATCACGAGATGCGCGTTTATCCGCTACTGTCATAGGAGGGAGAACGGAGAACACAGTTTCGATATCGAGATGAATGGTGCTCAAGTCCTTCTTCTCTTTGTCCCTCTTCTTGTCCTTCGCCGGAGCACTGGCCTGTTGAGCTTCGCCTTCCTGAGTCGTACCCTCCGCACCCTGCTCCTTTAAAACTTCCTGCTCCCCTGAACCTCCGCCAAAGAGCCCTTTCAGCATGCCTGCATGGAGTGATGATCATGGAAAGACCATGCACAAATTTACACACCTGTTAGAGACTCATCCTTGACTTCACCATACGCGACAGCTTCCTTCGCGGAGACGAACCCAGACTCGGACAGGGCAACCGTGAGCTTGACGATAGGATCTATGGCACCGCGCTCAGTAAGATTTGCGAGGGCTTCTGCGACACCGACGATCTGAGCTTGGAGGATCTCGCGCGGAAAGCCACTGTTTGCATAAATATCAGTTGACACGGCCTCGCGATGCCGGCGGGTACTCTTACGGCGCAACATCGGTCTTGTAGTCCAGCCAGACAGAAAAGTCCTCTTTACGCTTGAATGAGAGGGTCTTGCGAGATCCATATTTAGAGCCTTGGGGGAAAATGAGAGAATGTATCGTCCGCGAGTCAGGAGTAGAAGCAAAGTAAGAAGCTTGGATATCGTATGCTGCAATATCAGCAACCCGAATGTCTTTTGTTTTGAACTGGCGTGACAGGGATGCACCGTAGAGTCCGGCGCCTGTCAAGATGCGAATCTTCAGTTCCATGCATAATTTACAAGAGATAGAATGTTACCCAGTACAGCAGCCTCATCAGCGTTGACATTTTGGGCTATGCGATTCCTGCACGACAGATATTGGGATCTCGCTATGATGACAATGAAGAGCACCTACTCTCCAACAGCGGCTTTGATTGCAGCTTGGACCATGGGTGTACGTGAGCTTCCGCCAGTCAGAATCACAGAGGATATTTGATTCTACGGCAGGTTAACCTAGCGCGAATTGAAAGGTACCGACGACCTACCAGTTCCAGACCAGCACTGGCTAAAGCATCATGAATAGGTTTGGCAAAGCGGCTGCGCAAATCCGAGCAAGCTCTTTCAAACTGTTCACGAGTAACCTTGGTCTTGAAGTCTATATCAAAAGCGACACTCTCAACCTATTATCCAATCCTGCATCAATCTCTATAAGACGAAGTGTACTGCAGGATAGCTACCGTCGACGTTGATTCAGTGTTGGCACTGAGAATGCCCTTGACACGGCTTGCCTCTTTCCAGAGCTTCGCCATACCACGCTTGTCTCTGCGGATGTCTCGTTTGTGTTGAGTGATGAATCTCTCGATGAGAATTTCCCTCAAGCGCCTGTCAAGGTCGGTTCCGCCCGTAGATCGATCGAAACCAACACCAAGAACAGAAATTTGCGTGTACGATGCTTTCGTCTTTGGGTCTTCGGCGGCCGCAAACGAAACAACAGTTGCCCGGGTAGAGGAAGCGCCAGCGTCGTAGATGACGTGGTATTCTGGAGTCGACGAAAAGGTACGAGTCATCGCGTAGTTGACTGCTACCGCTGTACCGTCATTGATCAGCGTGAGGGTCCGCAAGCCAGCAATCTCCGTCGCATCCACGACAGCGTCGCGCTCGAACTGCGTGTAGTGAGGTGGAACGGTCAGGATAACGTCATGAACAGGTTCCCCGGCAACGTTCTCTGCAAGTTGCTTCACGTAGGCGAGCTGCATGGCGATGAGTTCCTCTGTACTCCATTCTGTACCATCGCTTTGCCTGAGTGCTACCGTTGACCGTGCAGACTCGACAATGTCGGAGGTGGATATTTGCGTAAAGTAAGAGACGGGCTTTGAGCTGTACGGTGCACCTTGCAACAATTTGAGTGACGTGAAAGAGTCCGAAGGAAAGCGTGAAGCCTTGGGACACTTTGAGTGGGTGTTCGGAGAAGTGAGTGCGACACATACCAGGTTAGCGGCGTCAGACCCAAACAGTCTATCGTCTCTTTTCCAAGCGACAGATGACTGTATTTTTCTCTTCGAGTCCTTGTTCAAAAGAACGTCGAAGGGTACGCCCGGTTTCATCAAGGAAGCCTTGATCCAGTCAGAGCCATAGTCGATGGCTAATAGGGCTGCAAAGGAGGACTCGAGAAACCCAGTGAAGAAGACGAGGAAGAACAGAACTCTGCGTAGGCAGAGACTGGGCATGATGAACAACTCTTCACAAGACTAGAAAGAGCACTTTCAATTGCACATTGACGTACGGCAAACTAACGTGGCTGGACACGTATTACACTTCCTGTTTAGGAAATTTAGCCCCTACGCCTATTCATGTCACAGGACTTTGAATTTACAGGCAACCCATGTCAAGGCTAAGAATGTGGAAACACTGGCGCTCGCCCCGGGCTGCCTCATTAGACGGCTGGTCACCAGTCTACTACCCAAGTTAGGCGTCCCTGAGCATTCGCTGACTTTGTGGATTGCTGTCACTGGTGCTAGTACCTTGGCCCCACCCTCCTTAACCGGCAAAGAAGTCCTTATCGCGCTAATATTGCCGGCCTGTCGCACAACTCCCTCTAACCCATATTTGATTGGCCAAGGGTGTTCAAAAGGGCGGGGTCCAGTACCATCACTCTCATCTCACCGACAGTCATGAATCCACTAATACAGTGAGTGAAGCATGCCTTTCCTTTGCAGTTGGAATTGACGAATCTGTTTCCCTACTCTCAGATATTGTGAGTCCTTGATTTCTCGTTTGTGATGGCCATTAACTCTTTGTTAGGCTTGGTTGGTATACTTTTTTTAATGTAAGATGCCCGCCCAGAAAGACCGACCGATGCTCATGACGACGCTCAGCTCGGCCGTTGTCATGGCCGTCTCCGCTTTCATGGGTCAGACCCATAGCAAGCTGGACGTGTTGGTCATCGTTTTCTCAGCAATCTCGCTCATCATCGCGTGTGACCAATTTTGGAGAGCATTCATGACATGGTATGTGACGAGACAGAAGTTGGCAGCAGTGGAGTCCGATGTTTGATGCCCGTGACGGTGAGCACCATGCCTAGAACTGCATGCGAAGAGCTCATGTTTTCGCCAACAGATACTTGTATATAAGTATCTATATGCACCATATACCATACACCATACGGTAATAGTGATCAAGGACACTTAGACATAATGAAATTTGTAACTTTTTATAGTTGTCTCGTTCTTCGGAACATCCGTTGCAACCGGGAGAGTTCGGGTGGGCTTCCTGGAATCCGTTAAGTTCCTCATGGCTACATGGTTGTAGAACTGACTCCTTCAGTGAAACGGTTAGTGTTAGCAGACGGTCCTGGACACTAACCGATTTTACTGAAGTCGAAACAACAAGTTCCCTTTGCGCCGCATCTCGATGCAGCGGCGCATGAGGGTCCCCGGCATCAGCTGCCCCGGAGGCTTTAGACAATGTCAGTGCACCACCTGACCCGATGCACCCTTTTCCGTCCTTTGCTGGGTTCCTGGCAGAATAGCAACGATTGAGGGTCGACGAATATCAGACGGGCTTGAGTGACGTCATTGAAATGGCGTAAGAGATCATTCGGCTATCAGAGAATTGACATCTCTACATAGACCTCCCAAGCTAGTTACTCTCAAAGAAATATGGGTTTGTCTGAGGAGAAATTGCCTTCATCATCTTAACAGCACCAGCCTTGAATCTGATGGCTGTCCAGTAACACCCTGTGACTCGACAGTTTAGCAACAAACCTTGCCTGATTCGTCTGTTGCTGCGGCCGAAGGAGTGTTCCATCGCAATCTCCGGCTCTATACAGAATAGGCTCCCATAAGCTTGGTATTCGTTGCTTTACGAGAAGCAGCTGCGCTTGATGGAGAAAAACGCCATGCGGTTCGATCACTGGAAATATACGATTAGATCGTATAGGGGCAACAAGGCACCAAATCTAGGAGCGTCCAGACGAACATTCCTACATAGTAAGGGTCCGCCTCCGGGCATGCCAAAACTCTCCGGTCACTCTAATGTGCTCGAGGGGTATCAGATCCCCGATAATGGACTTGGGGAACTACTGGTGTGTGCAGGAGGAATGAGGTTATGAAAACCAGAAAATGAGATGTTCCTGAGGCGAAGATGTGATATGGATAGAGTGATATGGGCCATGTCCGAATCAGGGGAAGGTAAATCAGTGTCACAGAGCGGTATATTATGACGAGCTCCCGATTTTCGGGGTTGTGCGGATGAATGCAGAAAGAAACGCACGTTCGATGAGCTAAAATGCTCGTTCCAGTGAATAAGTTGTACTGCCGCTGGCCCTGCGTCAAGGCAAATATGACGAAATTGGATAGAATGAACAAATGATCCGGTGGGAACGACACCTGCCAAGTCCAGAAACTAGACACTGGACTTTGAACGGCCGATCTTGTTGGGAACAAGTTGGTCATCGCTGATAAACCTTGATGACACGAACCCTGGACTAGACCGAAGAGCCGAGATTCTGATTATCGATCAAGCTTCCAATGGAAATGAGAGCTGTTCTATCATTGCAGCCACGTCATCTAAATGATCGGGTGAACATGACCGAGACTGTGTCGGCGAGCGAGGCTCTGTGGCAGCTGTGACCGTAAAACTGAGTTTATCGATATGATAAGAAAAGGCTGGATGGAGTAAGTGACTTGCACGTTCGCTACCGCCGAATTGTCCCCCGTCACGGCACAGGTCGGGCAACGTTCTAACTCCGAAAGAACTGATTAGATATATAAACCCCAACCTCGCTCGCCTATCTCTCCCACCTTTCTTCCTTCCCATCCTCACAACACACACAATGGTGAGTATCTTCCACCCGCCCTCGTCGCCTTTGCTGATAACCCTTTCAGGTCAATGTTGGAATCAACGGGTGTGTCTCCTCGTCGTCGAACTGATCACATCTGACCCTTTTTCCTATAGATTCGGTAGGCTACTCGTGGTGCGGCGGAAGAGACTGTTTCTGACAGATATTCAGGCCGCATCGGTCGCATCGTCGCGCGCAATGCTCTGGAGAACCAAGAAATCAACATCGTCGCAGTGAACGAGTATGCAATTCTTCCGATTCCCTCCACTTTCCTGATTCCATCTTCATAGCCCTTTCATCGACCTCGAATACATGGTGGGTCACTCCGATCTGATGTGTGTCGCGCAGCTCAGCTGTGTCAGGTCTACATGTTCAAATTCGACTCGGTCCACGGTCGCTTCAAAGGCAGCGTCTATGCAAAGGATAAAAAGCTTTACATCAACGAGAAGCCAATCACGATCTTTGCTGAGCGTGACCCTGCAAACATCAAATGGGGTGATGTAGGTGCCGAGTACATTGTCGAATCTACGGTAAGCAGTCGAGGTTAGCTCGCAGTTGGTGTTATCTTGATTCTACTTCTCTTCAGGGTGTTTTCACCACCATCGAAAAGTGTGTGGGTTTCTTGTCAAGTTAGATCTGATCACATGAATTATATCCCCTGCTAGGGCTGCTGCTCACCTCAAGGGTGGTGCCAAAAAGGTCATCATCTCTGCACCTTCGGCAGATGCACCCATGTTTGTCTGCGGTGTTAATCTGGATGCATACGACTCAAAATACACTGTCATCTCCAACGCATCCTGCACCACCAACTGCCTTGCCCCTCTTGCCAAGGTCATCCACGACAAGTTTGGCATCGCCGAAGGTCTCATGAGTACTATCCATGCCACCACGGCCACCCAAAAGACCGTCGACGGCCCATCTGCCAAAGATTGGCGTGGTGGCCGTGCTGTCAACAACAACATCATTCCCTCTAGCACAGGTGCCGCCAAGGCTGTTGGCAAGGTCATTCCCAGCCTCAATGGCAAGCTAACGTGAGTAGGCAACCTGTTCGGTACCTCCCATGAATTGTCCCTTACTACGCCACTCTAGTGGTCTTGCTTTCCGTGTTCCTACCCTTGACGTTTCTGTTGTGGATTTGGTTGTTCGCCTCGAGAAATCAGCCTCATACGACGAAATCAAGGCGGCTATTAAGGCGGCTTCCGAGTCCCCTGAGCTCAAGGGTATCATCGCTTACAGCGAAGATGCATTGGTCTCCACCGACTTCATCGGCCACGAGGCTAGCTCCATCTTTGATGCAAATGCTGGTATCAGCTTGAACCCAAACTTTGTCAAGTTGATCGCTTGGTACGACAACGAATGGGGCTACTCTAGACGTGTTTGCGACCTCTTGGTATATGCTGCCAAGAAGGATGCCGAAGACAAGGCCTAGGTTTGAAACAATCCTGCAGCATTGTGCTTATCGGACGGTCTTCATGCTTGCACAGTTTGCGTGAGAGTAGACGAGGAAAAGATATTTGGTCATGACCGTTGTGTACCATAGTTCTGTGTTGCGTTGTATATAGAGATTTCCCAACGCAATCATGTACTTGGGAGTTGCCCTTGAGGGGGACATTAGACGATTACAGAATTTGATCACTTTTCCACCCATTTTTCGAGTACGTTGATGCACCGTTTGAAGTCAACATGTAACTCGACCTGAAAGCCAAAGTGCTATTCCCACGGTGCTATGACTTCACCAAGACTTTTGCGCTTGGTCTATTCACTCACTCATGCACGTCGACGACTTCACCAGGCAGTCCAGCGCGCTCCACCGTCGCAGCCGCCATCTGTCTCGGCCGTTTCCAGCGATTATCTCCATGCAATCTATCAAGACCTGATGATGTTGGACCCGACGCCCCAGCCGGACGCGGTTATGCAGGTACAAGTTCCAAACGAGGGTGTAGATGGCCTACTTGTAGATTATGCCAAGCAGGGAAACACGCGAGACTTTGAGGCGGTCATGGCTGGCGTCCTCTCTGGTATGTCTTCATACTTTTTCTCGTGATTTTCTTTAACGATCACATCGTCAGCACCACCGACCGAACATCAGCGTGATCTCCATGTCAAAGCGCACATCGTCAATACATCACTCTCCGCCCGTCCTTCCTCCTCTTCAACCGTCCAACAGTTTCCGACGAGTGCTCTCGCACTCTTGCACAAGTATGAAGCCAGTGGTCATTTCGCTCCAATCAAATCATACACCAGAGTCATCTCCGCTCTCTTCAATGTCCAAACATGTCCTTCTTCCCAGCCAAGTCTTGGCCGTGCCGCAGCGCAGGCGCAAGCTTGGGATCTCTTTGCCCACATGCGTTATGTCGCCCACCCTGTCCCTGATGTACACCTGTACGCTCTCATGATCCGTGCCTGCGGGTCGTTCTCTCGTCCTGAACCCGAACGTGCCCTAGATCTTTGGATGGAGATGCACGAGAATGGCATCAAACCAACAAAGGGTGCTTACGAGGCCATCATAAAAGTATGCGGCAGAGCGGGGCCAGAGTGGGTGGGAGAGGGTTTGAGGCTTGCAAGGGAGATGAGCGACCAATATTCGATATCCGGTATGAGTGGGAAGGGCTTGTGGTGTGCCCTGTTGGAGGGCTGCAAACGCGCCGGTGACCTTCAAAAGGCACGGTGGATACTCGCCGAAGCCGTGCGAGGAAGCGATGGCGAGGACTCGGTGGTGGACGCGGAGCTGATGACGCACCTTTTCCACGCGTATGCGTCATACAAGGTGCCGTTCCGGAGAGAGACAACGCGATTTGTCGAGCCTAGCGAGGCATCGGACGGGCAAGTGTCCGCGAAAGAAGACCAGGCAGATGAGACGCCGAGCCATAGCGATTCACCCTCCGCTAAACAGACACAGGCTGGCGACATTTCGGTAGACAATATCGAGAGCATACCCTCGTTTTCGCGGCTCCCACCGCAGACAGCGTCCGACGTCATTGCGGAAGCACGTGCACTATTCGACAGGGTTCTCCACGACAGATATCTATCTACAGAGGGTGCACGCCGTTCCCCTCAAGGCGACTTACTCATAGGCAGATTTGCACGTGTAGAGCCGACGCCCGTCCTTGTGAATGCTTATTTGTCTGTATTTTACAGCCATGCCAGCATCGAGACCTCGCGGGAAGTCTTTCATTCTCTCTTCAGCAAAAGCGACTCGTCTGTTGCAAAGGTATTGCATGCCGACGAATACACTTGTATCAATGCGCTCGAGAGGTGTGCGATGGCACGGGCGGAAGAGCGCCATATAGCATCTCGATGGGCTGAAGACGTTTGGCGGCGCTGGGAGGCAATGGAAACGAATGGGCTCAGATCTGGCAAAGGAGATGTCGGGTCCTTTGCACGGTTAATCGAGAGGGCTCATGCTGCCATGAGAAGGGTGCTTGTACTGTAAGTTGTATCATTGACCCTCTGCACCCTATGCCTGACTTGTCATTTCTTGGTAGGTCTTGCAACATGGACGGTGCTCTAGCATTACTGCGGACTTTTGTTTCTCGATACCCACCCAATGCAGTGCTACAGCCAACCGATATCCGTGTCTCGCTTGATGCATCTCCGGTGCCCTCTTCAAAATCCACGGCGGTTGAGCCCTTCTCCAAACCTTATATACTCTCTACCCGGACAGTACTGACGAATCCCATGTCTTCTACATCGTTGACTGCGCGACCGTTGGTCCGGCTTACGTCGGTCGTCGCGCCCAAGGACGATCGCGTACCTCCCATCATTGCGTTTGGTGACGTCGAACTGTTGCACGCGAGGTTGGCTGAGCACGGAAGGATCAAAGACCTCGGATACATCAAATGGGTCTGCATGGCGTATTCAAACGCACTGAAAAAACGCAGGGATGCAGTTCTCAGAGCAGCACCGATTAGGGATGTAGATTAGGATAATTCCTGTCCCCTAACGGGGACAGGTTTTTGTCGGCGGCGAGTACGTAATCGCTTACATGAAAAGACTGAGCGCTGTGCAGTTTTTTACCCACGCTAATTCCCACACATGAACGTATTCAGTACAGCGTCTTTTTGAGATACATCCTTCGAGCCATCAATACATCACATCTCTTAACACACACAACTCTGTAAAAATCTTTGTGCATCTTTCCAACCCATCGTTATCATCATT